>PVKB01005437.1:0-30072 GCA_004027205.1 Ctenodactylus gundi
ATTATTTACTAAATGAAAACCAGAATATAAATCTGAGTATTAATTTTAGTCCCTTGCATTCTTAATGACTAGAGGCATTTTATTAGAATTACTGGCCAATACTGGCAACACTGCTTATGCTATTTTCCTTCCTTCTTTGTATTACAGAGGATTGAAGCTAGGGTCTTCGCACTATGCCACATCCCCAGGCCCCACCCCCTTTTTTTTTGGAGACAAGATCTCATTAGATCACTAATTTGCCAGGTTGGGCTTCAACTTGAGATCCTCCTAACGCAGCCTCCCAGAGTGCTAGCATTATGGGTCACCAGACTAACAACTATTTTGGAAATTAAAGGAACAAACATGTTTAAGAAGTCTTACCAACACTGAGGCGCAGTGCTTTTCTCCTGCTGTCCTGGGTCCCCGCCCTCTGGGAAGCCCACCTGCCTGGTAGGTTCCTCTCCTCAGCAAGGTCTCTAAGCCATGAGGTGCTGAGACCACACTTTCCCCTAATCCCCTAAGACAGGGCCTGCTGAGGTCTTATGTCCCCTGTGACCCACATCTGCCACTAGTTATTTAGAGTTTCTGTTTGGAAATGCTTTTCACAGAAATTTAAGTAACAGAAAGCTCAGTGTGGGACTGGGCCAGGGTTTGGGGGCTGGTGGCAAAAGAACAGCTCAGGACCCAGCAGGTAAGAGGCCCTGGGTCTCACTCCTGGCTCTAGAAAACAGTAACAAACCTGTACTGAAGCCACTGGCCTGATTTAGATACAGTACAATCCTCTTGGGAGCAATTCCTTAGACTCCTGCCCACAGGCGCCACCCATGACACCACTGCATGGTACCGTGCCCTCCGGCCAATACTTCCATGAACGGCAAACACCCAGTGTGCAAGCTACCCTGAACTCCACCCCAGAGTCACCCACGGTGACAACACAGCCTGCCATGTGCCAGTGAGACAGGGCCTGCTCTGCAGCCTGCGAAGGGTGTGACTCCCCACAGCATGTTCCTCCACAAGGCTCCGGCAGGCTGGAATGTGTCACCTGTGCCTCAGGGCTAATCCAAAGGGTTTCATAAGCCTCTCAGTGATTAAGGACAAAGTGCCCCCTTCAATGACATCCTCAAGGTCAGGCTGTACCCAAGCAGAAGTCAGAGGACCAAAGGAAACTGCTCACGCTTTAAGGCTAGTTCAGGGTCTATGATGGTGTGCAGCCAACAGCAAATGTAGCCAAACCTCTAGACATACCAAAGTAGAAAGCACACATTCCACAGCCTGAGGGTGCTGTGCCGCCAGTGGACCCCGCAAAACTCCAGGGCAAGTGGCCTTAGTGGGTGGTCAACATCTTAACAAAATTCAAGCAAAAGGCAGGTGGTTATCTGTGGGAGGGGACATTGGGGAGGCCAATGTCCACTCAAACACAGACCTTACTAGATACCACTCAGGGGACTGGAGGAATTGCTCAGCGGTTAAAAGCCCTTGCAAGTGCTAAGTCAAGCGTGTAGTACCCAGTATCCAAATTCGATTCCCCAGCACTGCATAAGCCGGGTGTGGGGGCACACAAGACAGGAGGATTACTTGAGTCCAAAGCCAGCCTGGGCTCCATAGTGAATTCAGGACCAGCCTGGGCTACAGAGCGAGACCCTATCTCAAAAAAAAAAAGAAAGAAAGAAAGAAAGAAAGAAAAGAAAAGACACCACTCAGACGCTGAAGCCCATACCCAACACCCTCCTGTTAAAAAACTGTTCCTAGTAACCGTACTACTTTCGTTTAATGGCCTTCACATAAAGGCACCACCAAAATACTAAAGAAACAAAACTTAACCTCTGAAATTCTCTCCAGATCAGCAGAGGAATCTTGAGGGGCCTGTGCATAAAATAAGACCAGTTTAGCCCACGGATAGGGTGCCTCACCTTATTTGTTAGTTTGTATATATTTCGATTCTCCATTAAAAATCACTCCATTTGAAATAGGGTCTTACTCTATAGTCTTGGTCAGTCCTGAACTTACTACATAGCCCAGCTGGCCTCACACTCGCAGCAATCTTCCTGCCATGGTCGCCCAAGTGCTGGGGAATCGCACTCAGGACCTTGTGGTTGTTAGGCACATGCTCTTAACCGCTGTGCTATTCCTCCAGTCCCTAAAAGTCACTTTTCTTTTTATTCTTTTTATTTTTTTGAGACAGGGTCTCTTTCTGTAGCCCAGGCTGGTCCTGAACTCACTATGGAGCCCAGGCTGGCCTTGGGACTCACAGCAATCCTCCTGCCTCAGCCTCCCAAGTGCTAGGACTTCAAGTGTGCACCACCATGTCCAGCTTATGTGGTGCTGGAGAATCGAAGTAAGGTACTTAGCGCTTGACTTATCACCTGCTGAGCCATTCTTCCATCCCCTAAAAATTACTTTTATAATGCTGGGGACTTTGATCTTGATCCATAATCCAAATATGGAAGTAGGAGCAACAGTGCCCTGCTGCTGGTGTGGAGAAGGTACCTAAGAGCACGGTGTCCCTCTTGGTGTGACTATGGTGAGGGTATATAGTCCGGTGGCCAGGACCTGCTCCTGGGGAAGAGGCAGTTAGTTGATTGCAGTCCTCTCAGAATGTACCACAAAGCCTGGGAAGTGCTGTCCCCAGAGACTGGGCCCCATGTAATACATGACTGTTCTGGTGGCTCTCACTCACGTCAAGTATCACCAAGTATCCGTACCTCTGCTCTGCTGTGCATGGATCACGCTGTGGGAACAGGAAATCTCAGGACAAGCACACAGTGGGTTTGAGTGCCAAGAACAGTAAATCTTCCTTTTTCCTCCACAGCAGGGCCCTAGGATTTATTGTCAAACACCTACCTTCTTCATTCAGTGTTGTCCCAGTGCTTCCACGGGCAGGAGGCATGTTCCCCGTGCCTAGGACCATATGGGCTCCAGCACCCACCCACAACAGCTCAAAGACCTCACTTCAAGGTGGGCACGACATGGTAGTGCGCATCTGCGACTTTAGTACTCAAGAGATGGAGGCAGGATGATTACCCTGAATTCAAGGTGAGCCTGGGCTACAAGAGAGTTCCGGACCAGCCCAGACTATGCAGAGGCCCTGTCTAAAAAGAAAGAAAAGAAGAGCCAAGTGTGGTTCTTACTGGTTTCCTGGTCTCCCCACGACTGTGAGCACCAGCTCCACAAAGGGCAGTGGTGCCAGGAGGCCCTAAGTCCCAGCCCGGGAGGTCACCTCACCAGTCACCCACAGGGTAAAGAAGAGCCAAAGGCCACGAGCTGAGCCTGCTGCTACAGGCCTGTGACGTCAGTACGCTGGGAGGCTGACTCGGGGGTCACAAATCCAAGCTCAACCTGGCAACTTAGTGGGACCTCATCTCAAAGAAACAAAAACAAAAAAGGTAGTAATACAGCTAAGGGAAGATGACCTGGGTTCATTCATCAGTGCCACAAAAGTAGTAGTAATAATAGTAATAATAACAAAAGGGGGGCCTGGAGATGTCACTCAGTGCAAAAGCACTATATTCAACCCAGTACTACAATGAGTGGGGGAGGGAGGGAGGGGGAGAGGCTGGGTAAGAAGCCTGTCCACGATGGGATGTGGCCCCTTAATCACTCCTCTGGCCCCATGATGGTGCCTTCTTCACCTCTACAGCACACACCTTAAATTCCTTCCTGCCTAGGGGAACCAATGGGCTCAGCACAGGGGCAGCTAGAATCTGTCAGAGACCACCTCCCCAGGTGGGCAGTACCCAGCACAAATACAATTTTTAGCTTTTCAGTGGCCTTAATATTTAAAAAATAAAGTGAGATCAATAACATCAGTTTTAATAATATATTCAGTTCAAGCCAGTATATCAAAATTGTTTCTGCAACAAGTAATGTAAGATGATTACAAAAGTGGCCATGTGCCACACTAAGTCCTGAGACCTGGCATGTACTTTCCAGTTCACATGCCTCAGTGGACAGCCTGGCCCTCCTTGAGGCCTGAGAAACCCCCATGAGCTGCAGGGACCCCACGCCTTCACCTATTCCTCCTTTCCCTGGGCAACTCACAGTAGCACCAGAAAGTGAAATCAGGCCTGGCCAAAGCCTTTTCCTGGCCCACAAACCATGGGCAACCCAGGGTGAGGCGGGAGCACCGTGACACCTGCCAGGCAGCCAGCTCGAGTCTCAGGTCTGCACTGCTCCCTCTCTGCTAGCCCTTTTCTCCTTCAGGATTAAGCAAAGAAGCTACTACACCCTCCTAAGAGGCCAAAAATGTGTCAAGGCCAGGTGTGGTGGCAGACCTGTAACCCCAGGACTCTGGGAAGTGAGGCAGGGGGATCACAGGCCCAAGTTGCTATCCTGGGTAACTTAATGAGACCTTGTGTCAAAATAAAAAGTAAACATGGGCTGGGGATGTAGCTTAGTACAAAGGCTCTAGGTTCAATCCCCACCACCAAAAAGGGGAGGGGAAAAAAGCCTAACTCACACTACCACCTTCAGGTACACTGAAGCCAAACTGGAAGCACCACGCCAATTTTGAGCCAACCCTACATGTAACAGATGCAGCCTTAGAAATGAGCAGCACCAGCCCCAGGAGATGGCAGGAAAATCAGACCATGACACACGATAAGAGGTGAGCGTAGCTCATCTGGGAGGATCTGCGAGTCCCCAGGCTGGGCAGAGGGAGTAACCCCCACTAGTGGAAAGTCAGAAGACCAGAGTTCCAGTTCCAGCTCTACACCACACCAGTGCCTGCAAGGAAGCCTCTGACCTTCCCCCTGCCTCACGTTACTGTCTGAATACGGGCACAGCAAACATGCTCAGCCAACCAGAACCCACCTGTGGCCCTGAACCAAGACCTAACCCCACTCCTGCTCTAACGCAGTGATGAAGTGCTGCCTGGGTCACTTCCGTGGTGGGAGGTCCACCTCCAGTACTGCCAGCCTCATCCGGCCGGGGAGGACAAGACAAGGCTGCACACAGGGGAACTGCTGGACCGAAGAGCTCATTAGGCCCTGCCACAAGAACTCACTCTTCCTAGGTGTTCCTTTAGTTTTGCTTCTGTACTGGGGATAAAACCCAGGAGCACTGTACCACTGAAATTATCTCCAGCCTCTGCTATCTTTTATTTTGAGTTGGTTTTTCTAAGCTGCCCAGACGGCCCTTGAACTGGTGATCTTCCCAGCTCAGCCTCCCAATAGCTGGGATTACAAGCATGCCCCACTGCATCTGGCTCATTTAGTTTTTAACACTGAGGTAGAAAAAACAAGAAGTCTGTACAGATTACGACGTTCTGAGTGTGTACACACCCACAAGCCCACGATCCCACAGCCCAGTCACCACATGCCCTCACTCACTTCAAGGATCCCAGCGCACCCATGTGCCTTCTCGTAACGTCTGGTGCGCATCTGCTGTGACTCTTACACACATGCATCTGCACACACTGTGCTTTCCAACAGGCTCTCTTTCTGCACTCAGCATGACCGACTCACCAACGCCATGCGGACTAGCTTCCCATCGCTCCTCAGAGACGCCCAGACTCAGCATGGTCAAGCTATGCTGCTGGGGTACTCCACGTCTTAAGAAACTGGCTGGCCATCTGCAGAATGGCAGGGCATGGCTGCAAGCACGTACCTCCAGCACCGGCACCTAAGGAAGGGGCCTCCAACGCCCCTCCTCCTCTTCAAACCAGGTTATCCAGTCACCTTGCTGTGTGTGGTGCTGGGGATGGAACCACATGGTTTTCACACTATGCTGTATCTCCAGCCCACGTTTTTAGTTTTTGTTTTGTTTTGTTTTTGAGACAGGCTTTCACTAAGCAGCCCAGGCTTGGCCTGAATTCACTACATAGCCCAGGCTGGCCTTGAACTCATGGCAATCCAGCCTCAGTCTCCTGAGTGCTGGGATACAGTGGGATACCACCACACATGTAAAAGTCCAACTTAATGCTTCCTTTTTCAGGTTGTCTTTGATGTCACAGCTAGAAAATCTGTTTTACTCAGAGTCTCAGTAGTTTTCTAATTTTTTTTCAGAGATTTTCTAATTTTAGATTTTGTTTTTCTGCTTTTGTCTTTAAAGCCAGGTCTCTGTGTAGCCCAGGCTTAACTCAAACTTGTGATAGTCTTGCCTCAGCCTCCCAAGAGCTGGGATTATACGGATATACCACAGTAGCAGGCTTATGTGGTGCTGGAGAGTCAAACTCCGAGCCTTGAGCTTGCTGGACAAGGGCTTTAAATGCTACGCTGTTTTTTCAGCTCTAGTTTTGTTTTTTAAATTTGATGTTATTTCCGACTTTTAAGAATTAAAATAGTACAAACAAATCATAGCCCTCACCAAAATTCACCAGGTCCTCATGTCCGGACATATATGCTTCATCACTCCAACTTAAACACACAGGAATTTTTTTCACTGACTACACCTCTCTTAAATCTGCCTGAATCAGATGTTGGAATTCAAACTAGTATCTGAACAAAAGACTCTCCTGCTTCCTAATGAAAAAGGATAGTGAGATGGGGATGACCATTTCACCTGTAATCCAGATACTCAGAAAACTGAGGCAGAAGGATCAATCCCAAATTCAAGGCAAAACTGGGCAACCTAGCAAGACTGGTCTTAAAAAAACACAAAGGATAGCACATATATAGCTTAGTAGTATGGGGTGGCCTTGCTATGGTGCCCAGGCTGGGCCAAATCTTCTTTTAATTTTTTAAAAATGGGGTCTCATTCTGTTGTCCTGGCTGGACCTGAACTCACTAAGTAACCCAGGCTGGATTCAAACTCATGGCAATCCTCCTGCTTCAGCCAGAAAGCTGGCATGACAGGTATGTATCACCATGCCCAGCTTATTTGGTGCTAGAGAATCAAATTCAGGGCCTTCTGCTTGCAAGGCAAACACTTTAAACACCAAGCTACGGCCCCAGGCCAACCACAGTTTTTAGAATTATTGTCCCCCTTATCAAAAGGAAAAAAGCCCCATACAACAAAACAGCAAGTGTACCTTGTAAGGTCAAAATAAAGATGGGGCAGCATCCAGGAAGCTACCAGGGGTGTTTAATGAAGGCGACATCATACCTGGGTCCTGGGCACAGCTGAAGCCTCCTTCAATCCCCCTGGTCAGTTCTGCCACCCCACATCCATGTGGAATAGCTGCGTACTCCATGGGATCTGACCCCAGGTGCACACTCTGAGCCACTGCTATTTAAGAGGCTGAGGCAGAAAGACTGTTTGAGGCCAGGAATTTGAGGCTTGTCTGGCAAACACACTTGAGACCTCACTGCCCCACCCCTCAAAATAAATTAAAAGGAAAAAAACCTTTGTAAATATCATATACATATACATATATCATGAGATACAGATAAAGTACAGACTCTTTTTGGTATGCATTATTTCTAACAAATGATAAACTGCTTACACCAAGCACCAAGTACCATTTTAGTGCACCAGCAGCCTTAAACCCACAGTAGCAGGGACCAAGGCCTGCCACCACCACACCTGGGGCCAGTCTGCGAGATGGCAGAGAAGCGGCAGTGAGGGTGACACGGGCCCTGATGGCTGCAAGCTGGACACAAGTGCTACTTAAAAGGAACAAAACCAGACTCAACACTCAGAAATAGCAAGCATCACTACACTAACAAGGTGGCTTGAGGTATGGCTCCCCACCCCAACCTACCTGGCAAAGGGCTACAGAAAGGAACTATACGGTGGCCTTACAGACCACCTTTGGTACTGTGCCCCTGGTTCCTCCTGCATACTCCAATCTGGGGACAGTCCGCAGGTTCCAGATAGCATGTCTACCCTAGACAGCTCACCTCACCAGCCACAGCAGTGTAGGGTCAGTACCCAACCAAGAATCCAAACAGACTTTTATTCTGAACATGTAAAAACTGAGACTGGAAGGGGGGAAGGGCAGGCTGCCTACCGGGAGGGGTGCCAGAAGCAGAGGTCAAGCTGGCCTCCACCTACCTCAGCGGGGACTGGAGGGGGCACTGCAGAGCACAGGGGCTGGGCAGAGTGCATGCCACATCCTCATGGCTGTTCCCGTGGCTCCCGTCACCTCCTAGGACTCTTGACATCCCAGTTCTTAGCATTCTTTTATTTCTTTCTTCTTAATTTAGAGCTTTAGTTGGTTTGCTTCTGGCACCTAAGTAACTCTAATGGCCAGGCCTAGTGAGCACAGGCCTATAATCCTAGCACTCTGGAAGGTTGAGGCAGGAATAGTACAAATTCAAACCCAGGCTGGGCAACTTAGTAGACCCTATTTCAAAACAGAAAACAAATAAGCAAGACAAGACAAAACAAAACAAAAAAGGCTGAGGATGTAGTTTACTGCAAAGGCCCCGGGTACAATCCCCAGTAAACAAGAATGAACAAACGCCAAGAGGCTGATGCAAGAAGATTCATGAGAATTCAAGGCCAGCCTGGGCTACAGAGTGAGTTCAGGACCAGCCTGGGCTACAGAGTGAGACACTGTCTCAAAAAAAAGAACGAACAAACTCAGGTTACGTTTTCCATATATCCATGACCTAGCACGGAGCACTCAGCTCTAGGGTATGCAAGAACATACCCCTATTCTTCTCCAGAGACCCCAGTCTCCACCCCTTCCTGTCCCAAGCCTGCATGCTCAGCTTTCTGGGAACATAGCCTGCTCATTCTTGCCTGGCCTGGCCTGGCCACACCAACCACAGCCAAGGACGCTTCTGTGCTGCTTCCCAACCAGGCTGTCCCCTTCCCTGGCCATGTCAGCATGCCTAGAAACCCTGCCCTTGCAGGTCAGTCCTCACCTTAGAGGACTGGACTCAGTGGGAGTCCCCTGAGCACCTGGTCCCTCCCGATTCTCTGGAAGCCTTGTACCTCCTCCCACTGGGTCACTGCACCCTTGGACCCACCTGGCCCCCACCACCATGCCCTGTACGCCTCAGCCAAAGGGCCTCCTTCCAGCCCCATCTCTCTGTCCAGCCTCTTAACTAGCACCTCAACCCATGGTTCCTCATCAATCTTGAGCATCAGGGCCTAATCTATCTTTCTGAAGGGCAGCTCTGGCATGTGACTCCTCCACTCCGAAGTCTCCAAGGACTCCCATCGCCAAAGCCCAGCTTTAGCTTAGCCTCTTGCAGCCCCACCAGCGGCTGAGCTAGGCCAGGGCAGCCCTGGGTCTCAGCGCTTAGCTACAGTGCACCACGGACCTCTCAAAAAGAAATTCTAGAAGTGTTTTGTCTTCAAGAATTAGACACAATTATAAAAAGTAAAATATTCTCCCCAGTCAAGAGAAGGAAGTATCTCACTTTCTGTAAAACCTGCCACACGCCAAGGAAGTGACTTGGACATGGATCTGTGAGTCCTGCTCCACATCTCTGTGCTTGGGGTCGGGGGAAGGGGAAGGTGGGACCAGCTGGCTGCCAGGGGAGCACAGCTGGGCGGTGGGGCACAGGCAGAGGTGCAGGCAGAGAGGCATTCTGGAGCTGTGCCGAGCCAGGACAGAGGTGCTCCAAGGTGGCGCAGGGCCTGTTCTGTCTGTGGCCCCCGCCACACGTCTCCCAAGCCATTCTCCTGCCACGGGGCTTCCTTCCCAGCCCCGGAGGACCCCATCACGCTGTGCACCACGGAGGAAAAGCAGAACTGGTGTGGCTCGGCAAGACCAACCATGCACTCTCAAGGGCAGGCGGGCAGGGCTACTCAGACATGCGGGCACAGGGTTCCAAGGCAGAGGGCAACAGTGGTGACATCCTTGAGACTCCTCCTTCTTCTTCCTAGTCAAGTGTTCTAACCCGTTTAACCAACACTGACGAGCCCGCCACCTCCATCTCTAAATGCAAGAAACAAACTGACATTATTGCCTTGAGTCCTACAATGCCTGGTCCTCTGGCTAGCTTTTTATTCTTCATGGTACCGGGGATGGGACCCAGGGCCTCCCACGTGCCAGGCAAGCAGTGCTATCA
Organism: Ctenodactylus gundi; assembly: GCA_004027205.1. Taxonomy (NCBI): domain Eukaryota; kingdom Metazoa; phylum Chordata; class Mammalia; order Rodentia; family Ctenodactylidae; genus Ctenodactylus; species Ctenodactylus gundi. Next base: position 9,885 of record PVKB01005437.1, read on the forward strand.
CCATACTATACCTCCTACCCTTTTTTAATACTGCTTCATTCTGCAGCAGGGCCTCACCAAACTACCCAGGCTGGCCTCAGGCCTGTACCCTCCTGCCTCAGACTGAAATTACACTTACATGCCCTCACACCAACCTATCCCCCTCTAAACTCAACTGCTGGCACAGAGGAGAGAAGTCCAAACTAAAGAAGCCAAAATACCACAAAAACTTATTTTAGGCAGGCCTGGGGGCATCTGCCTGCAATCCGCGCACTCTGGAAGGCCGAGCCAGCAAAAGGGTCAAGCTGGAGCCCAGCCCTGGCCAACCTGGCAAGATCTTGTCTCCAAACAACAGAAGTGGATTAGGATGGGCTGCATCATGAGCTCAGGACCAGCTTGGACTATAAAGCAAGAGCCTGACTCAATAAATAAACAAAGTAGCTAAAATTTTAAAGGGGGCTAGGGATGTAGCTCAGTGCCAAACACATCTGCTTTTGCTTTGTTTTCTTTTTGTTTTTGTTTTTTTTTGAGACAGAGTCTCACTCTGTAGCCCAGGTTTGTCCTGAAGTCACTATGGGACCCAGGCTGGCCTTGGACTCAAAGCAATTCTCCTGCCTCAGCCTCCCGAGTGCTGGGTTTATAGGCGGGCGCCACCAAGCCCAACTAATCTTTATGTAGTGCTGGGGGATCAGACCCAGGGCCTCCTTCATGGTGGGCAAGCAACCTAACCTATGAACTACATACATAGCCCCCTATATAAGATTTAAGCAAGCAAATACTCAAGATAACATTCCTGAGTCAAAGGGCCATTACTCACAGGAATTCTGAACTTATTGCACATGAGAAAACCAGGTTCTAAAGACCAAAATTCCATCTACATTACTCATGGGCAATGACACAACAGTCCTAGGGCAGGAGGAAGAGCCTCAGGCCCTGCACTTCCTAGGGGAAGGCAGCCTCAGAGGCCACTGGGCAAGGGAGCCACCTAGCGTCTGTGGCCTGGGCTGTGGGGCTCCACAGACCGCTTCCACAGAACCAGAGAGCATGGCCTTCCTGGCGGGGGGGGGGGGGGGGGGGGGGGGGGGGGGGGGGGGGGGGGGGGGGGGGGGGGGGGGGGGGGGGGGGGGGGGGAGCCTGCACTGTAGGGGTGAGGAGAGAACAGTGGGCGTCCCAGCATGGCACGCGGCCCACACCCCACCGCAGCTCAGCCCTGCGGGCAGCCTCCCATAACAGTGGATGCTTTTCTTTCGGTGTTGCAAGGTCTCCCTGATCCTTTCGAATGTTGCTTCTAAGCTGGTAAAACTGAAAATATAAATGCTGACAGCTTTTTTAAGAAAATTCAAAGTCGGTGCTGATTTCAAGGAGACAGGAACTTCTGAGGAGAGCGCCCCAGGGACGACACCAGGAAGGCCCTGGAGGAGGCTGAGGGTACAGCTGCATGTTTCCACAAGCATGGGGTCGACATATGTGCTTGCCACTACTCTGCCTCAGTGTCTTGCCTACCAGTAACAACTGTAAAGGCAAAGGAAACAGACCCTGGTAGGGGTCCATGCCTGTGCTCTCTTGTCCCTCGGGAGGATAAGGCAGGAGGGTCACCATGGTTAACCCCAGCTTGGACGACTCATCAAGACACTGCCTCCAAATAAACAGAAAAGGGCTAGCTAGGGATGGAGCTCAGGCCCTGGACTCCATTATCACCACTGAAAAACAAAAATAAAATGGAAAACAACTAGACATTAACAGCTACATCCTTTACAAAATGGTTAACTCTAGGGGCTGGAGGAACAGCACAGCGGTTAAAGCACTTACCTAGCAAGAGCAAGGCCCTAGGTTTATTCCCCAGCACCACAAAATTCCCCAGCTGAGCATAGTGGCGCACCCTTGTAATCCCAGCACTCAAGAGGCTGGAGCTGGAGAACTGTCAAATCCAGGGCCAGCCTGGTCTCCACAGTACCTTCAGGACCAGGCTGGGATACAGAGCAAGACCCTGCCAAAAGGAAGGGAGGAAGGGAGGAAGGGAAAATCCTAGAAAAAAAGGGGCAATCTCACTTGGGGCCCCTTTCTGGGTTACTGGGACTCTTGTTATTCTGTCTTCCCTTTCTGCGGAGACATATGAGAGCCCTGGTGTGGCTCCTTGAAGTTGTCACCTGCAGTCAGACATCCCCATGGCCCTCGGGCTCTCAGTATTGCAGGCCTGTTGCAATGGGGCTGGGGGGAGGTGGGGCTGGAGTCCCTTCTGGCGGGGCACACCCCCAACTAGGCCAAAGGCAGCACAGCCCTGAAATTTCAGCTCTGCATTGTCATGACCTTGCAGGACACTAATCAAGGGACACACAAAGCCAAGTTAGGGCTGAGGGGATCTTGGAGATGCCAGTGCACAAGGGACAATGAGCAGAGAAGGTTCCCAGGCCCAGCAGCAGGTGGCGATATACCCTCCAATGAGGTCACATCCTGACAGCTGGGCTCCTGATGGCTGTTGTGATAAAAAACTGAGGCCCTGAACAAATATCCAGCCAGTACTGGAAGTGAGGTGGGCAGGTCCAACCTTACTCTGTAGTCTGGGAAGTCCATTAGCTAATAATTATCTATTTAAGAATAAAATACAGGGCTGGAGGAATGGCTCAGCGGTTAAAGCGCTTGCCTGGCAAGTGCTAAGTACCAGAGTTTTATTCCCCAACAGCACATAAGCCCGGCGTGGTAGTGCACGCCTATAATCCCAGCACTCGGGTGGCTGAGGCAGGACTGCAGGAGTCCAAGGCCAATCTGGCCAATCTGGGCTCCACAGTGAGGTCAGGACCAGCCTGGGCTGCACAGTGAGACCCTGTCTCGAAAAAAGAAAAAAAGAGAGAATATAATACAAATTGCTGCCTTCAATTTCTGGGTATTTTCCCAAGGGGCCATGAAGTTCCAGGGCACTGGGGATTACTTAGGCTGTCTGGACTCAGGATCCAACTTGACTGTCCTGTGGCCCAGGACAGGGGGAGCATTCTGAGACACCGGGCTCCGTCAAGCTTGGGAGCTTTGTCTCAAAGCTCAAATCCAGACCTTGGAGAAATGACAGGCCCAGGTGCTGAGGACAGGTGTGGAGAAGAAAAAGAGAGCACGCAAGTTAAGGGAGGCAAGAGAAGCTGGACCCGGCGCCCAGGTCCCTAAGCCCTGCGCTCGGGAAACTGGGCAACTGAACAACGTAGTGAGATTGTCTCAAAAATCAAAAAGGGCTGGGAATGCAGCTCAATGTGAATATTCTGGGCTCAATCTCCAGTTTTCACCCCTCCCCCCCATCAAATAAAAAAAAAGGACAGGAAGAGAAGTTGCAGAGGTCACACACCCCTCTAGTTGCCCCATCTCCCATCTCTGCCCATTCACCCCACATGTGGGCTGCCAAGCAGGGCAGAGGCCACACACTGATCAAGAATAGGCTCTGGGCTGGAGGAGTGGCTCGGCGGTTACGTCAAGCGCTACGTACCTGAGCTGATTACCCAGCACCACAGTAGCCAGGTGTCATGGCACACCCCTATAATCCCAGCACTCGGGAGGCTGACACAGGAGAAGTGATGAGAGTTCAAGGCCAGGCTGGGCTACAGAGCCAGACCCTGACTCAAAATAATAATAATAATTACCAAAAGGGGGTCTGGAGGAACAGCTCAACAGTTAAAAGTGTTTGCCTACCAAGCACACAGCCCTGAGTTTGATCCCCCAGCGCTCACCACAAAAAAAAAGATAGAGACTATGGTGTAGTGTACCTATCATCCAAGCTACCTGAAGGCTGAAACATAAAGGATAACAAGTCCACGCCCAGCCTGAACCTTGTCTCCAAATAAAAGGGACTGGGATATAGCTTTATGGTAGGGTATCTGCCTAGCCTAGGATGCCAAAGGCTGTGGGTTCAATCCCCAGCATGCAAAACAAAAAGAGAAGAACACACAAAACAAAACTGAACTAAAAAAAGAAACCAACAAAAACCAGAAACTGATTTCCTAATCTTGGGAGTGTCAGAACAAACCCCGGCACCTGCCCTGGCTTGTGGGCCTATAGTGCCACCAAAGAGAAGCAGGATTTGCAATGCAGCCCTGAGGACCAGGGCAGACTAAAAGAAGGGTCAGGAAAGCTGAGCTGCAAAAGCCAGAAGCAACCCCAGGCAGGGAACCCAGCAGGACTTGCTGCAGACCCAGGCCTTCCCCGGGAACCGCAGCAGGTATCTCCCCGTGCAAAACTGAGAGGCCAGGCTGACCTGCAGCGAGGGTTCCAATACCTGGCAAAAGCGAAGGTGCATGCACACTCCCAGTGGGCCACACAGAACTGTTCGGGGAGATGCCCAGACAAGAGAGGAGGTGCACGCACACTCCTGAAAGGGCCATGCACATCTGCTAGGGCACAGAAATACAGGTAGGTGAGTGAGCAGCACTCAGACCAGTGTGACCCCTTCGCTGTGGTACAATAAGTCTTCAGGAGTAAGGAAGAAAAAGTAGCATGAATTTGCCATTCTGTTTTATAACATACTTGCTTTTACTTTCAAATGACATGTGCAGGATGGGAGAGTAGCTTGGCAGTTATAGTACAAGGTCCTAGGTTCAATCTCCCAGCACCACAAAAAAATTAGCTGGGCATGGTGGTATACCTCTGTACTCCCAGTACATGCGAGGCTGAGGCAGGAGGAGTGCCATGAGTTCAAGGCCAGCATAGACTACAAAATGAGTTCAGGAAGTAGCCGCCTGCACTACAGAGAGACCCTACCTCAAAACAAAAAACAGTAAAATAAAATACCAAGTGTACTAGGATGAGCCTCTGTGGCGCTATGTAGGGTGACCTGAGGGTCGAGAGCCGCTCTTTTGGCTGCTCCCACGAGGCAGGAAGGCGCCGTTTCAGCAGGGATAGCCCGCCCTGCGACAGCCATGGGGACTCCACAGTGGCAGCAGGGCCAATCCCAGGTCCCACACTTGCCACCTGCACTATACAGCACTTCATGTTTAAGGAGGTGAGACAACGAAGCCCAGCAGAAGCCCAGCAGACACATTCGGGCACAAAAAGCCCCACAGAGAGCACAGAGCCCCAGGGGGAAGGGGGAGCAGCAGGACCCAAGGCGTAGAAGGCAGGAACCCGGCGCCCTCAGCCCCAGCCCAGCAAGGCCTTAGCACGCCTCGCCCTTCCACCAGGGTCCACACTCCCTTCCAGGTGGGCAGCCAGCTTGTGTGAGCATCTGTCCCACGTGACAACCCATGTGTTCCATGAGCTCTGGCCCTGCCCCTCTTCAGCTGCCAACACAGACATCAACCGTCATTTGGCATCCAAACATGTGTTAGCAGCTCAGACAGGCAGGAGAGGGGTGGTGCTCTCTGGAGAGCCAGAAAACCACGTTGAGAGGTTACCAGCTGCCACTACTGGGAGCCATGCACGCAGGGGACCTGCCCGCATAGGGGACCACAGTGCGCTCGCGGCCAGGCCCACAGCTGAGATGTGGAACTGGCTGAGAAGAGATGCACACTCATGCTCACCCAGCACATGTGTGAGCCCCTATGGTTGTTGTTCCCAGTACAGGGGATCAGACCCTGTGACCTGGCACTAAGCAACATCCCTGGAACTTTTTATTTTTCGATTTTGTGACAGGGTCTCGCTAAGTTGCCAGGGCCGGGCTCAACTTGGGATCCTCCTGCCGCGGGCCATGGCTGAGAAGCACCTTTCTAGACCACTCTGAGCAACTGCTACAGAGGCACAGCTTTCCTGAGGCCCTACCACAAGGTGAGCATCTAAATTTCATGTGCCCTGAATGATTCCAAAGATGGCTGAAACAAACATTTGAAAAACCTACCTATACTCCTATGTTTGAAGGAGTCCCTCTGCCTGGCCTGCAACACATAACTCATAACCAGTTTTTAAGGAAAAAAAGGCCGGGTCTGCTTCTCCTGGGGACGAGAGGTTGATGACCCTGTGGGGGTCAGAGTTCAGGCCAGTGTTTTGGGCACAGCAGGCATCTGTCAGGTGCTGCTACAGTGCAGAGGCAGCCACGGATCATGGACAACACTAGGAAGCCCTGTGCACCCCAATAAAACTCACAGAGGACCACCAGAAACTTAAAAGTTTATATAAACAGCAAATGTCAAAACAAGTATTACCTTTTGTATTCCTACCACTTAAAAATACAAAAGCTGGGAAAAGAGCAATGACGCAGCGGTTAAATTACCTGCCTTGCAAGCGCAAGGCCCTGAGCTGACTCCCCAGCACCACATAAAGCCAGATGAGGTAGTGCATGCCTATAATGCCAGCACTTGGGAGGCTGAGGCAGGACTGCCATGAGTCCAAGGCCAAAGTGGGCTACACATTGAATGCAGGACCAGCCTGGGCTACAGAGCAATTCTCTGTCCCAAAAAAAGGTACGTGTTGGGGGCCCGTGCTCTGGGAGGCTGAAGCAAGTTCAAAACTAATCTGGCCAACTCAGGGAATTAGTGAGACTTAGCTCAGAACAAAAATACAACTGGACTGAGGATCTAATTCAGAGTCACGGTCCCGACTTCAATCCTCAGTACTAAAAATCGGTAAATAAGTCCACTCTTAGCCACTGGGCCACAAAGAATTTGACCACTCTGGTTCACAGTATCACACCTACCACTTAGTAGATGGTCTGTAGCTTTTGGTAGATTTAACCAATTTTCAAATGATACACAAAAAATTAGAACATATCTATTTATGAACACCAAGTGATGTACTCAGGATGTATCCCTGCAGTAATCTGTGAATCACGGTCAGCATGTCTGCCTCCTTAAACCATTACCATTTCTTTCAATAAAAACATGTAAAAAGCTGGAGGAATACCTCAGCAGTTAAAGTGCTTGCCTAGCAGGCTCAGGGGTCTCAGTTGATTCCCCAGTACATGAGTTTAAGGCCAGCCTGGGCTTTTTAGTAAGTTCAAGACCAGCCTGGACTGCAGAGTGAGACCCTGTCTCAAAAAAATAAAAATTAAAAAAGAACCCCATGCAAAAAAAACATTCAGAATCCTCACCTCCAGCTCTGTGAAATACACCATGCACTGTCACTGTTCATGGCCACACCCCACCCCACCCCCAGCTGCAGAGCACCTTACCTCATGGGCCCCTCCCAGAACCCCCCCCACCCCCGCCTGCCATCAGTGCAGGAGTGATGTGCGTCCTTACGCTCCCCACGAGGGAGGTCACCAGCACTTTCCAAGCCTCGTTCATGTCACACTGAATCATCTCCACTTTCATCCGCACTGTCAAAAATGACAGGACTTCATCATAATTATGGTGGAAGCGCACCTGCAGTGATTACCTTGAAAACTCTCGTGTTCCCATCCTGGCATTCCTCCTCTGTGATCCTGGGAAGAGAGCCAGGGCTCTACAGAGCCCTATCTCCAGCATGCTTTTTTTGAAGCAAGGTCTTCCTAAGTGGCTCAGGCTGGCCCCAAACGTGGGTTCCCTCTGTCTCGGCTTCCCAAGTAGTTAAGGTGACAGCAGTGCCCACTGTCAACTCAGCCTTGGAGCCAACACACACCGTCAGCTATGGTTCTCTCTGCCCTTCCTGAAGTCTGCAGATAACCTCACACGGGACCTTGGCCCAGGGACACAGGCACCAGGTAAGCCCGCATTCTCTATCAGGGAGTGAAGACACACCCAGATAGGCCCAGACCCTGCACCTAGGAATGAACTTTTGAGTCCTTTTTTTTTTCTTTTTTTCTTTTTTTTTTTTTTTTGAGACAGGGTCTCACTCTGTGCCCAGGCTGATTCAGAACTCACCATGTAGCCCAGGCTGGCCTCAAACTCCCAGCAATCAAACTTCCAGACTCAGCCTCCCAAGTGCTAGGATTACAGGATGTGTCACCACACCCAGCAAAAGCTCACGTGGTGTTAGGGAATCAAACTCTGGGCCGTGAGCATGTTAGGCAAGCGTTCTAACCACTGAGCAAGTCAAACTGTCACCTGGCCAACTAACCCCGAAAATCCAGTACAAATACAAAAGATTTTCTCCCTGTAAACTTACACTTTTGAGAAGACTTCAACCTTTCATAAATACCCTCAGTGTTTTACACATACACCCAGCAGTGTGGACGCACTGTTCTTACCCTGAAGCACTCTAAGGGCCGGCCACAGCTGGGCATGGTCGTGCACACCGGCCAGCACTCAGGAGACCAGACCAGGGGAACTCCAGGAGGTCTGCAGATTGGAAACCAAATGAATTACACAAGGAGTCCGAGGCCAGGCTGACTCCACTCCATGTGGCTTTAGCGCCTTGCAGTCACTGAAGACTGCTGCTGCCCAGCATTCCTGATGGGCTCTGTCACCAGGAGCCCTCATCCTGCCTGCAGTGTTCTGTGTTAGCGCCGGGGCTGTGGCATGTACTTCTAGGCATAACTCATCAAAGATGTGGGGAAACAGGGCTGGAGTGGGGGACTCAGAGTGGACTCCAACACCCATAAAACCACCTGCTTCCTGGGGTGGGGTAGAAGGCAGCAACCAGGGTGCAGGAGAGAAAGGTGTGGCTAGTGTGGTGTGGCAGGTGGGCACAGCCAGCAGCCAAGTACCGCCCATGGCAGCGTCACCTGATTGGGCCCTGTGTGTCTGTCCCCCACAGGACATGACCCCCCTGCAGCGACAGGCAGATAGGGCTGCTTGCTTTGGTTGCTCCATCCTGCTTAGAGACCCAACATCACTCTCTGTACCCCATAAACATGCACAGCTACAATCAGTCAAAGCAGTTTCTCTAAATAAACTTACTTTTATTTTTTCAGTGCTGAGGCTCAAACCCCAGGGCCTTGTGCCAGTCTCCTGGAAAATCTTAATTTTATGGCAAGCCAGGTATGGTGGTGCACACGTACAATCCCAGTCCTTGGGAGAGTGAGGCAGGAGGACTGCAAGTCCAAGACCAGCCTGGGCTATGTAGATCAGTTAACAGCCTTGACTAAATAGCAAGAACCTGACAAAACAAAGCTTCTTTTTTCTTAAAGACATATTTAAACAAAAACTATGACTAAGCCCAGGGGCCCGGGCCTATACTCCTAACATTTTGGGAGGCTGAGGCAGAAAGGTCCCAAGTTCAAGCCATGTCTCTTAGTAAGACCCTGTCTCAAATTAATAAAAAGGGACTAGGGATGTAGCTCAGAGCGAAGGCTATTTTCATTTCTTTTTTTCTTTTCTTTCTTTTCTTTTCTTTTTTTTGAGACAGGGTCTTGGTCTGTAGTCAGGCTGGTCCTAAACTCACCATGTAGCCCAGGCCAGCCTCAAACAGCAATTCTTCTGCCTTAGCCTCCTAACTGCTAGAATCATAGGCATGTGCCACACCACTGCTGGTTTAAGAGGTGCTAGGAACTTGAACCTAGGGCCCTGCGTTTGCCAGGCAAGCACTTTAGTCACTAAGCTATGCGCTAGCCCTGGAAACTATTTTCAATCTCCAGCACCTCAAAACAAAACACAAACATAAAAAACTTGTGAGGTTTACGTAACATGTTTATTTCAGTCATCCTAACTTTGGTAGCTGTTGCTGCTTCTCCCCCCCCCCACCCCTTTTTTTGAGACAGGGTCTCGCTCTGCAGCCCAGGCTGGTCCTGAACTTACTACAGAGCCCAGGCAATTCTCCTGAGTTCTGGATTACAGGCATTTGCCGCCATGTTAGCTTTTGTGGTGCTGGGGAATCAAACTCAGGGACTTGAGCTTGCTAGGTGGGCCCTTTAACCACTGAGCTATTCCTCTAGCCCAATAGCTTGTAATATTTCTAAATACAAGCAAATCATTTTCATTTCTTCCAAAATGAAAATATCTTTTTTCTACTTATTGTGCCCTTGGTAAATTTTCCAAAAACCTCAGAAAAAAGGCATACTATTCCTTGTCCCCAGCCCCCAGTGAGCTTCCACAGGAGTTGTTTCCCAAGGGTGAACAGCCACAGACCTTCCTGGATACACAGTATGTGGGGTTTTTTTAATTAACAAATGAACATATAACCAGGTACAGTGGCACAATTGTACTCCCCAATACTTTGGAGGACCCTGTCTCACCAAGTTGCTGGTGATGTAGCTCTGAGTGAAGGATCTGTGTTCACTCTCCAGTAGCACCAAAAAAAAAAAAAAAACCACACACACACACACACACACACACACACCACACACACAAACATTTCCTCATCTTTTTCTTTAAAGCATCAACTCCTGTCAAATATTTTCTCCTCTGAATGACATGGCACCTTCACAATAATTCACGCATACACCTACAAAAATACCGCATTCAAGTTCTTGTCCCTTTATAGTGTGCCTGCATTTTCTTCACACTGGTCTTTAACTATGGAGACAGCCCCAGTCTTCAGTCACTAAGTCCATCAGGAGTCTGGCATACGGTGAGTAGCCAACAGAGAGAAATTCTGTCTTTTTAAACTTCAAGACCTATGTCTCGGCCTTACATTGCTAAAAGCCTGGGCCAGATGACACCTTGCTGTTTCTGCTGTGCTTATATGTGGTACTGGGGATGGAATCCAGGGTCTTCACCCTGCACTACGTCCCCAGCTATTTTTTAATTTTTAATTCTGGGACAGATTCTAAGTCACTAACTGTGAAAACTGCACCTGACTGTGTGATCTTCTGCCTCCCCAGAGAGGGAATTACAGGCCTGTGCCAACACGCCTGGTGGTCCGGCTTGTGAGGAGCTTTCTCGGCACTCACCAAACTGTGACAACCGTGAATGTCACAGACAAGTGTGGCGGAGACAGCACGGCAGCAGGCTACACTTGGGCCTGCACAGAGCTCAGCAGGCGGCAAGGAGAAAGGACGCATGGCCCTGGGCATTCGTCCTGCCTCCTCAGTAACTTTGGATCTAGGTCACTGGTCTCCAAAGGACATGCAATGGACAGTGACCTCTACCTACTCCTGGGAAAATCATCAACAACAGTGTCGCTCTTCTGCTCCCACAAGTGACGGACAGAACACAGTGGGCACCCACTGTGCCTGGAGGCTGGCCCAGCAAAACCCCAACGCAAGGACACCAAAGACCACAGGAGCACGGGGCTGCTCAAACCAGCCAAAACCAGGCCACTGGAGGTGCAGCAAGCTTAGGAACCTTGGTGTTTTTTGTTTTTTTGGATTTTGAGACAATGTCTAAGGCTTCACCTTGCAATCCTCCTGCCTCAGTCTCCCAAAGTGCAGGGATTATAGGCCTGTGCTACATGGCCCAGCAATGTATTTCCTTTTTAAAATTAAAACATTTAAATGCAAATTTTACGAGCAAAATTTCAATTCCACACACAAACTTTTAAAATTTAAAATATAGGGCTGGAGGAATGGCAGAGCAGTTAAAACACTTGCCTTGCAAGGGCAAGGCCCTGAGCTCAAGTCCCCAACACCATATAAAGCTTGCCCTGGTGGCACACGCCTGTAATCCCAACACTTGAGGGGCTGAGGCAGGAGGACTGCCATGAGCATAAGGCCAGCCTGGGCTACAAAGTGAGTTCAGGACCAGCCTGGGCTACAAAATGAGACCCTGTCTTATTATAATAAATTTACGGGGGTGGGGGGGTAATAACAATAAATATAAAATATAGAGGCTGAGGCATAACTCAGGGGTTAGAGTACTTGCCTAAAAAGCACAAGGTCCTAAATTCAATTCCCAGTACCAACATAAACTGGGGCCAGTGGCACATGCTGGTAATCCCAGCATGGGGAGACTAAGGCAGGGCATTGTCCAGAGTCTGAAGCCACCCTGGTCTACCCAGCACCCTCGGGACCAGCCTGAGCTACAGAGTTGAGACCCTGCCACAACAACAAACCAGGAAATACATACATTTCTCTTTTTTGACAAAAACGCAAAGATCTGCACAATGAGAGATAGATCCTTAACTAGCTGGGCAAAGGTTGTGAAAAGCCATCTTGGCTGACACCTAATACCCCACTGTCAGCTACCCTGACCTGAGACTGTCCTACATCTTCCCAGTTTGTACCAATAGAATCCAGGTAGGCCTGAAAGGACTGGCCAGGACAGCAGCCTGATGAAGTAACAGATATCCAAACCTGCTTCATTAAAACTAAATCTAAGAGGGCTGGGAGCCTAGCTCAGCGGTTAAAACACTTGCCTAGCAAGCACAAAGCCAGAGCTGGATTCCCTAGAACCACGTAAGCTGGGCCTGGTAGCATAGTTGGTAATCCCAGCACTTGCGAGGCTGAGGCAGAAGGATTGCCAAGAGTCCAAGGCTAGCATGGATTACGTACTGTGTTCAGGACTAGTCTGGGCGCTAGACCTTATCTCAAAAAAATAAAAAAAAAAAGACTAACTCTAGGAGGCCAGGTTTTCATGAGACAAGCTATATTTCAAGCTACCAGTAGCCACATGTGACATGTGACTACAGAACATCTCCACTGACAACATTCTGCTGTAAGCAGTATAAAATGGAGAAACTGAGAGGAAGGATTTGTAACTTTGCCAGGATATGCATGTGCACAAAATACTCAAGATCAATGCAAACTTTGTGTTGCACTTACATGTCAAATGGGGGAAATGTAGAACTGAAAGCAATGAGCCAGGAGGCACGGGGCTCGATGGCAGACTTTGCACCAGGCCAAGTGCAGGGATCCTCAGCTCTGCAAAAGAAAAAGTAATTCAGGGCTGGAGGAATGGTTCAGAAATTAAAGCACTTGCTTAGCAAGCACTATGTCAAGCGCTAAGTACCAGAGTTCAATTCCCCAGCACCACATAAACTGGGTGTGATGGCGCACACCTGTAATCCCAGCACTCAGGAGGCTGAGGCAGGAGGATTACCTTGAGTCCAAGGCCAGCCTGGGCTCTATAATGAGTTCAGGACCAGACTGGGCCACAGAGTGAGACCCTGTCTCACAAAAAAAAAAAAAAAAAAAAAAAAAAAAAAGGTAAGGCAGTGCTTTGATTCAAATGGGGAATCAAGCCTTTTTCCTGTGTGTATGGTACTGGGTATCAAGCCCAGAGACTTCTCACTGTATTCCAGAACTGGGCCCAGCACAAACCACTTTTAAGAGTGAGAAGCCAGGCCTGGTGTCATAAGCCTGTACCACTAGCACTCTGGAAGGCTAGGGTAAAAGGATCCCAAGTTTGAGCCCAGCCTGGGCAACTTAGCGAGACCCTGTATCAAAATTAAAAATAAAAATGTCCTGGGAGGGTGGTGGCACAGTTCAGTGTAAAACATCTGCCTAGCATGTGCAGGCTCTGGGTTTGGTTCCTCAGCACCATATTAAAAAAAAAAAAAATAATCAGGCTAGATACCCATGTTTACAGCAGCACAATTTATAAGAGCCAAATCCTGGAAGAAGCCAATAGCCCTAACCACAGATGCATGGATCAAGAAGCTGTGGCATATATACACTATGGAGTACTACCCTGCCATCAAGGAGGACAACTGAGTTAACTGTAGGAAGATGGATCCACCTTGAAACCATTACACTCAGCAAAATGAATCAAACAAAGAAGTCAAACATTATATGGTTTCTCCAGTGTGGGAAAAATCAAACCATCAAAAAAGTAAGCAAGTAAAAGTAAAAGATGGAAGAAAGTAAGAAGAGATTTTGTGGAGAAAGTGAAAGGGGAGGGTGAGAGGGTGGAAAGGGGGAAAGGATGTGATATGGAAATAAACAATTAGGCTGGGGTGGGAGAACAGCTCAGTGATTAAAGCACTGCCTAACAAGCACAGGCCCCAAACTCAATTCCACAATACCATTTACACTGGACGTGGTAGTGCGCACCTCTAATCCCAGCACTTGGGAGGCTGAACAAGAGGACTGACACAAGTCTGAGGTCAGCCGGGGGCTCCACAGTGCGCTCAGGACCAGCCTGAACTACAGAATGGGATCCTGTCTAGAAAACAAAAGTGAGATTTTCCCACCAGGCACAAGGGTGCTCATCTGCATTGTCAGCTACTCAAGAGGGTAAGGCAGAAGACTGAAAGGTCAAGGCGATCCTGGGCAACTATCAAAATTTTGTCTCAAAATAAAATCTCAGTTGTAGAGCACACTTGGACTCATTCCACGCACCACAAAAAAAGAAAAAAAGAAGAAATGGGATGTTCTCTTCTATACCTACTCAGCATTTAGTACTATACTCTGATAAAGTATCATCTGCTACTTATCTTTATGTTTACTTTTTGAGACAGGGTTTCACTCTGTAGTTCAGGATACACTCACTGTGTAGCCCAGGCTGACCTCAAGTATCTGGCAATCCTCCTGCCTCAGCCTCCCAAATGCTAGGATTACAGGCATACACTGCTATACCCATTTTCAGTGGTGCTGGGGAATCCAACCCAGGGCCTAGTGCTTGCTATGCAAACACTCTAACTACCGAGCTATGGCCCCAGGCTTATCGTATCATTTAAAAACTAAACACATTGGTGGGACATGGTGGTGCACACCTAATCCCAGCACTTCGGTCAAGGCAGGAGGATCACAAGTTCAAGGCCAGTTTGGGCTGCATAGTGAGTTTGGGACCAGCCTGCCTAGAGCAAGACCCTGTCCCAAAAAAGAAAAAAAGAGGTTCGGGACATAGCTCTGTTGCAGGGAGAGGGTTGGCTCAGGGTTGATGCTCATCAAGTTCAAAGCCCTGGATTTGATCACAGACCAAGGAAAGGAAGGAAGGAAGGAAGGAAGAAAGGGAGTGAGTCTTTTCTCGGGTCCTCAAGGGGAGCATGCTTCTGTTCAAGCCTTCATCTCAGACTTCCAACCTCCACAACAATGATCTGGAGTGGAGCTGCCCAGTGGGTGACAGAGCAACTGCAGGAAGTGACCACCGCAACACTTCAGAGCCCAGCAGCACCCTGGGGACCTCAGCTCAACAGCAACCCCGCAGGTGACCACAGCCTGGTGACCCGAGGACTGCCAGCAAGGCCCAAGGCACGGGGCCAGACCCACCCATGGGGGCCACAGCAGCTGAGAGCCAAGGCCTCTAAGCATAGGCTGGCTATTCTACCTTATCTCCTCACCTAATCCGCACGGTGTCCATCAAGTGGGCAAACCGCAGTGTATCTGCAAGACTGGATGCCCAACAGACAAATGCAGCTACTGCCCCCTGGCACAGGCCTATAACCCTAGCACTCTGAGAGGCCGAAGCAGGCGGATCTCAAGTTCAAGCCTAGCATGGGCAACCTTGCAAAACTGTTTCAAAATCAAAACTAAAAGCTGGGGACTGGGAAACTGGTTAAAGCACTTTCTTAGCACATGCAAGGCCCTGAGTCCGACCCCCCAGCACCCTATAAAAACTCGCCACTTGTGGTGGTGCACGTCTGTAATCCAGCACTTAGGAAGCTAAGGCAGAATACTTCATGTGATTCAGAGATCAGCCTGGACTACAGAGTGATATCTTTTCTTAAAAAATAAGTATGAGAGGCTGAGGCAGGAGGATTGCCATGAGCCCCGTGAGTCCAAGGGCAGCCAGGGCTACATACAGAGTGAGACCCTGTCTCAAAAAAAAAAAAAAAAAGTAAATAGGGTCGGAGGAATAGTTCAGTGGTTAAAGTGCTTGCCTACGAAGCCTAGGGAGCCGGGCTGGATTCTCCAGCACCACACAGGCCGGGCGTTGTGGCGCACTGGCTAAAGCCGGAGGATTGCTGTGAGTTTGAGGTCAGGCTGGGCTACATGAAGAGCGAGGCCCTGTCTCAAAAAAAAAGTATGTAAATAAAGCTGGACACAGTGGCACAGGCCTGTAATCCCTGTAATCCCAGCACCCAGAAGGATTGCTGTGAGTCCACGGCTAGCCTGGATTACACGGGGAGTTCAGGACCAGTCTAGGCTACAGAGCAAGACCTTGTCTCAAAAAAAGAAAAAGAAAAGAAAAGAAAAGAAAAAGTAAATAGGTAAATCTATACATTGGGGCTGGTGGAATAGCACAGCAGTTACAGTGCTTGTCTAGCAAGCATAGGCCCTGGGTTTGATTCCCCAGCACTACATTAACTGGCTCAGTTGTGGCATGCCTTCAATCCCAATACTTGGGAAGCTGAGATAAGAAGTCTGCTGTGAGTTCAAGGGCAGTCTGGGCGACACAGGGAGCGCAGGACTGGCCTGTGCCGTAGAGACCCACATTTCCGGGTCCCCCTTCTGACTAGCAGAAGCTTTACCCTATTTTTCTTTTCTCTTTTGTAAATTTTCCAATAAAGCTTTTTCTTCAAAAAACCAAAGAAACAAACAAACAAAATAAAAAACTAAAGTAAATACATGAAAATCAAAAAATGGGTTGGGAACATAGTGCAACATGAAGGCCCTGGACTCAATCCTCAGTACCACATACACTAATTAATAAATAAATAAATAAATAAAACAAGAATCTAAGCTGAGCCTAGTGGAGCGGGCCTATAATCCTAGCACTACGAGACACTAAGGCAGGAAGATGATAAATCTAAATCCAAACTGGGTAACTCTGCAAGTCAATGAGACATTTTCTTAAAATAAAAGTAAAAATTGGGCTGAAGGAATAGCTCAGTGGTTAAAGCACTCGCCTAGCAAGCATAAGGCCCTGGGTTCAATTCTCCAACACCACATAAACAGGGCGTGATAGAGCATACCTGTAATCCTAGATCTCAGGAGGCTGAGGCAGGAGGACTGTGCTGTGTATGAGGCCAGCCTGGGCTACGTAGTGAGTTCAGGACCAGCCTGGACTACAGAGCAAGACCTTGCCTCAAAAAAAAAAAAAAAAAAGTAAAAATCACTTCTCAGCCTTTTGGCTAGATTAAGTGTAAAATAAAAGCAAAAGAATGGAACTTTAGATGAAAGACAAAGCAAAAGAGGGGGAAAGGGTGGGGTAAAGGGAGGGACAAAAGGAGAGCAGGAAAGCCCTTGTCACCTTGACAAGATACGTATGTGCACAAAATGCTCAACTCCATTGTAAACCTTAAATTCTGCACTTGTACATATTAATAAAATGGGAAAAAAATAAAAGCAAAAAGAAGACTAAGGATGGAACTCAGTGTAACACAAGGCCCTGAGTTCAATCCCCTGTACACCAATAAACAAATAAGCAAATAAATCTACATATGCAGAGTAACCTACAATTTCTATACATACATGAATGAGTAACAAAAAGACTAAAAGAAAACCTAGTAATCTTCTATGGCTATTCCTTATAAAGAGATTCTAGATTTCCCCTCATTTTTATTTTTTGAATTTTCCATATTAAGCATATCAAACATTTTTATATTTTTGATACAGGGTCTTCAACTTGAGAGCTCAAGTGGCCCTCCTGCCACAGCCACCGACGTAGCTTGGACCACTATACGAGTATGCCACCTCATCCAGCTGATTTTTTTTTTTTTGAGACAGAGTCTCACGTTGTAGCCCAGGCTGGTTCTGAGCTCACTATGGAGCCCAGACCGGCCTTAAACTCACAGCAATCCTGCCTCAGCCTCCCGAGTGCTAGGATTACAGGCATGCACCACACCTGGCTTATGTAGAGCTGAGGAATAAACTCAGGTACTTAGTGCTTTAACCACTGAGCTATTCCTCCAGCCCCAGCTAAACATTTTTGTGATTAAAATAAAATTAATAGCAGCCCTGCTATTCAGATTAAACAGGACAGCCCGCTCTGGAAGACCACAGCAAAGGGGCTACAGGAAACAGCTGCCCCCGTAATCCCACGGGAAGGCTGCAGACACCAACACCTTACAAAATGAAGAGACAAGAGCTCCCGAGGCAGGGGCACCATGGCCCCGTCACAAACACAGGCTCCAAGGAGAGTGACCCAAGACCTAAGCTTGACATGGGTTGCCCAGTGACAGCTCAGGGCCAAAGCAATATTCCCAGTATGGTATGGCCAACAGCAAGGCCAGTATTGACATAACAGTATCCTTAATATGGCAGTGTGTGGCCTGAAACTGCCCAGGAAGTGGAGTACCCGCGCCAGTGGGACTAGACTGGAGTTCAACTCCATGGACACCCTGGGCTGGAGGGCCCACTGGCCAAAACTGTCCCTGGGTCCCCAGGCGTCTGTGTACAGGGGAACACAGACCCCTATGGACCTGGCCTCCACATGCCAGGGGATCTGGGCTGCGGGAAGGTTGGCAGTAGACTGCCTCCCAAGGCCATGACCTCCGTCTTACTGAGGAGCCCCTCTTCCCCATACCCTCAGTACAAGTCCAAAGCCCATGACCAGAGTCTCCCTCACCCGCTGACATTAATGGGTCCTCAGAAATCCCATTCTCAGTTATCCTGACGGTGGGGACTGGCACACCAGACCCCTCCTTCTGCCCACCACTGGTGAGCATCTCAGCTTCACTCCAGCCCCACCCAGCTACACTACTGCTGGTGTCAGGTTCTCTTCCTACCCAGGAAAGATTCAGTGCTACGCATGGGGATGAGAAACCAGGCCACAGGGGGGATCTCCGCCTGCAAGTGGCCTGGGCCAGGCCCAATGGGCTCTGATACTGGCTAGGGGTGAGCACTGCTCAAATGCCCTGGTCTCGGGAGCCTTCACTCAGCTCTGGAGACCGGGGGGCTTTGTTAAATTCACCACAATAACTAAGAAATTAAATAAAGCTGGAAAGGTCTTTTTTATTTACTTTTACTTTTTTATTTTGCTTTTTTTTTGAGACAGGGTCATGCTTTGTGGCCCAGGCTAGTCTTGAACTCACTATGGCTAGCCGTGGACTCACGGCAATCCTCCTGCCTCAGGCTCCAGAGAGCTTGGATTATGACACCGTGCCTGAAAGCTCCAAAGTTTTAAAACTATTAAACTAGCTGGATATCTGGTGCACAGCTGTAGTAATTCCAGCACTCAGGAAGCAGAGGCAGAAAGATTGCTCTGAGTTCTAGACTAGTCTAAACTTCAGAGGAAGACCCTCTCTCAGAAAAAAAATTAAATCACTTGGAAATAAACCTGTTACATGTTATTAAAAGTAACATTTTTACAAAAAAAAAAAAAAAAACCTATTTCCTAAAAAGTATTTGGTGAGAAGTCTGGCTTGATGGCACAGGCTTGTAATTCCAGGACTTCCAGGAGGCTGAAGCAGGAAGATTTCAAATTCAAGCCCAGCCTGCTCAATTTAGCAACTCAGAAACCCAGTTTCAAAGAATGAACAGGGGCAGGGGCAGGGGATGCAGCTCACATCTGCAGTCCCCGATTCCACCCCAGTACCCCAAAGTGGGAGGGGCAGTAGCAGGGGGGTGTGGGGGGACAGTACAGCAGTTAAGAGCACTTACACAGCAAACACAAGGCCCTGAGTTCAATTCCCCAGTGCTACATAAACTAGATGTGATGGCATATGCCTATGATCCCAGCACTCTGAAGACTGACACAGGAGGATTGCTGCGAGTTCAAGGCTAGTCTAGGACCCATGAAGTGTTCAGGACCAGCCTGGACTGCAGAGGAACTGTTTCAATAAGTGAATGAATGGATAAGAACAAAACAAAAAAAGAAGGGGGGGGGGGGGCAGGAGGAATGGCACAGCAGCCAAAGCACTTGCCTTGCAAGAGCAAGGCCCTAAATTGGATTTCCCAGTACCACACAAAGCTGGGCATGGTGGTACACGCCTGTAATCCCAGCAGTTGGGAGGCTGAAGCAGGTGGACTGTCCTTAGTCCAAGGTCAGGACCAGCCTGGGCTACAGAGGAAGACCCTGTCTCAAAGAAAGAAAAAAAAAAGAACTGGGAAAAATCGAAAACCAGAAAAATGGGCCAGAGACACGGCAGCGTGAAGGTATTGGGAAAATAGAAAGTCATTTGTTGCCGCTGTCTGGGTGTTCTGTTTGAGACTGGGCCTTGTTATATAGTCTAAACCTTGAACTCACTGTTAGCACAGGCTAGCCTTGAACTGTCAGTCCTCCTGTCTCAGCCTGTCCAGGGCAGTGATTTTATGCATAAGCCACCGTGTCCAGATTAAACAGGTAGTTTGGTTTGTTGTTTGTTTTTGAGATGGGATATCACTCTGTAGTCCAGGTTCATCCTGAATTCACAATGGAACCCAGGCTGGCCTTGAACTCTGGCAATCCTCCTTCCTTGGCTTCCCCAAGTGCTAGGATTATAGGCATACACTACCAAGCCCAGATTACATGGCGCTGGGGAACAAGCTATGTCCCTAACCTCTGACACATTTCTTTACTTAACATTAAAAACACTGTATTATCTCCTAAGAATAGTTTTCAAATACTGGAATGTTGTCTGTCAAATTCATAGTATTAGAATCCTGTTTTCCAAAATTCTAATTTTTGGTTGCAAGTGTATTATTTTATTACTGCCAGCAATAATGTCGGTTATTTTAAGTATCTAGTTCACTTCGTTCATTTTC
>PVKB01005437.1:30172-97460 GCA_004027205.1 Ctenodactylus gundi
GGGGGGGGGGGGGGGGGGGGGGGGGGAGTACTAGGGATTGAACCCAGGGCCTTTGCACTGTGCTACAACTCTAACAATAACTTTTTTTTTCTGAGACAGGATCTTGCTCTGTAGTCTAGGCTGGTCCTGAGCTCACTATATGGTCCAAGCTGGCCTCAAACTCACAGCAATCCTCCTGCCTCAGCCTCCCAAGTGCCGAGATTACAGCACCACGTGGACCCACATCCAGTTTCCAACTGAGTTTTTTAAACTGCAAGTTCATGTGGTAAACACAGTAAGACACTAAGTCTTGATTTATCTAAAGAACTGGCAGTTTTACCCACCATCAGTGCAAATGCCGATAGAGAAAAGTCAAATGACATCTCAATATAATTATAATTAATATAATTAGTTTTAACATAATGAAAGGGAATCAGGAACTGGTGGAGGTCCACAGGCCACAAAAGAACCAATGTTACCTGTGACCACACCTCTAAGGACGCCACTGCCACCTGACCACTCCACCTCCCCAAGGCCTCCTCCACCAGACCCTCCCTCTGGGCTGCACACTCAAAGGCGTGCAAACTGCTTACTGAACAAATGCTCACTGTGCACCTAACCCACGTCCACAGCACTGAGACGGGGGAGGCCAGTGGCAGGAAGGTGTCGAGGACAGCCAGAGGAAGAGCCAAGACCCGCAAGAAGAGCAGGAACAAGGAGTGGACCGAGAAGTCTTCCTGGACCAGTCTTCCTAGGAGGACAGAGAACAGGAACAGCAGGCCCCATATGCAGAACACGAGAGCGCCACCACCTGGCACCCAGCACACACAAGCCGGTTGCCACACCCCAGGTCTCAGGGAGAGAACCTGGACTGTCCCCCTGCTCTCTCCCCTCCCTCCTGGACCCCGCTCCTCCGGTCCACCCCAGCTGGAGGCCAGCCACCCTTCCTCCCAGAGGCTCCAGGCTGAATCACCAGGCCGTCAGTCCTGTCCCCTCAAGGCCCTAGTGCTGCCCGACAGAACCCCGAGCCCTACCAAGCCTCTGATCTCCTGATCTCCTGGCCTCTCCCAGTGGAATTCCCTCCCAGGGGAGCCGGGTGCTCATTCCCAGGATAAATAATTACTGAGACTTCTCCATGCCAGACTCTATTCTGGTGTTGGAGACACAGCAGGAGCAGGAGAACAGTTGGTGATGGAAGAAAAGCGTCTACCCCCCTTCGACCTCCACTCGTGGAAGGTGGACCCCCAGCTTGTCCCAGAAGAGGCTCCGCCGGCTCTGGAGCACGTCAGACACCGCAGAACAAGACCTCAGAAAGGCCCTGGACCACATCCACCTCCCTACCACCCTTATCACCCCCTGCAAAGAAAGGGCTGAGGAAACACCTGAAATCCAAGACATGAGCATCAGCAGGGCTAGGAGGGGCCTCTAAAAAATACACAGAATACCAACATTGTCAGATTTTCAAATTTTTAAAATTATTTGTTTCTGGGACAGGGTCTCACTCTGCAGCCCAGGCTGGTTCTGAACTCATTATGTAGCCCAAGCTGGCCTTGAACTCACAGCAATCCTCCCGCCTCAGCCTCCCCAATGCTGGAATTACAGGCATGTGCCATCACGCCCGGCTTATGTGCTGCTGGGGAATCGAACTCAGGTACTCAGCACTTGCGTAGTGCTTGCCAGGCACGAGTTTTATTGGCTGAATGATTGCTCCAGCCCCTCCTTTTTTTGTTTTGTTAGTACACATTGGTTTACAGACCAGGGGGATTTGTTTTGGCAAATACCTTGCCAGTTATCCTACTGAACACAGACAGACTTTAGAGACAACAACAGGGGCTGGGGACATAGCTCAGTAGTTAAAGCACTGGGCTAGCATGCAGAAGGCCTTGAGCTTGACTTGCCAACACCCTGAAAAGATTAGCTGGGTGTGGGACACATATCTTTAGAGGCGGAGGCAGGAGGATCACGAGTCTGAGGCCAGCCTGGGCTATACAGTGAGCACAGGACCAACGTGGACTACAAAGCAACATTCTTAAAAAAAAAAAATGGCACTGGAGGAATGGCTCAGCAGTTAAAGCTCTTAAGGCAAGCGCTAAGTACCCAACAATTGCCCAGCACCACGTAAGCTGGGCATGGTGGCGCCCAGCACTCGGGAGGCTGAGGCCAGAAGACTGTGAGAGTCCAAGGCTAGCCTGGGCTCCATAGTGAGTTCAGGACTACCCTGGGCTAGAGTGAGAACCTGTCTCTAAATAAATAAATAAATAAATAAATACCAGAACAAATTTTTTCAAACCTACTCCACTGGCTTTTCCTCTCGGGCCAAAGAGAAAATGTTCAAAGTTTCTTAAAGCTGTCTAAGCTACAACTTTGGGCAGGAGTTGGCTGGAACAGATTTACAGAGCACCACAGGCTGAGTGTGCCAGCCAGCTGCAGGCACTGAGGACACAACCAGCCGTGGTCAAGAGTACGCACAGGTTCTCCCTCCCCAACAACCATCTTATCAACAGCAAAATGAGTTGAACTGAATAATCCTCAAGATTATCTTAGATAATTTGGTTCTTAAATCAGGAAACTTTTAGAAATAGTTCTTGGGGCTGGAGGAATGGCATAGCGGTTAAAGCCCCTGCCAAACAAGAGTAAGGCCCCGGGTTCAATTCCCCAGCACCATACAAACTGGGCATGATGACGCACACCTGTAATCCCAGCATCCAGGAGGCAGAGGCAAGAAGACTGCCACAAATCCAAGGCTAGCCTGGACTCTATGGTGAGTTCAGGACCAGCCTGGGTTACCAAGTGAGACCCTGCCTCAAAAAAAAAAAAAAAAAAGTTCTCAGGATGGAAGGTTTTTGTAAGCAAAGTTTAACATAATTATTATATATCACAAATAAATACTAAGAGGCAGTATTTAGGGGGAAAAGAATTTTAAAACAGAAAGAAAGAAAACATTGTTTTACAAAATGGGAAGTTTCTCCATCACGGGAGACAACAGGAACTTTTCAGCAATTCCTGCCCAGAGCAAGAGACCTTCCCAAAGGTATGGCCCTAGCTGGGTGTGGTACCTAGTGGGTGACTTACAGACCCTATCTCAAATTAAAAATTAATCAACGGAGTGGAGCTCAGGGGTAGGGGCTCATCAGGCACATCAGAAGGCCGTGGGTTCAATCCCCAGGAAAAAAATTGTGGCCCTCCATTTGTGTTTTAGAGAGCCTACAGGGAAGCTACATCTCCAAGTGCATTCACACAGACCCAGACTGGTTTTGCCCACTATTTTTTGTTACCATTTTCTTTTTGAGGCAGGGTTTCATTCTGTAGTCCAGGCTGATCCTGAACTTCGTAGCCCAGCCTAGCCTCGAACTCACAGCAATCCTCCTGCCTCAGCCTCCCAAATGCTGGGATTACCACCACACCCAACTAATTTTTATGCAGTGCTGGGGAATTGAACCAGAACATTAAGCATGATAGGTCAGCACTTGGACCACCTTCTATGCCTCCAGCCACTTCACTCACTATAAACATTTCAATTTTATAAATTATTTCTCTGCCTTAACTCATTTAACTTTGTTCCTTTTTTGAGACAGGGTGTGTCTAATTGCCCAGGTTGGTCTCAATTCAACCCTCCTGTCTCAGTCTTCCAAGTAAATACGATTGTGGGAGTGTGCACCACCATGTCTAGGAAATTAATCTTTTTTTACTCCTTCATTCTGCATTCATCAAAACAAACTACTTAACTGTCTGCTTTCTAGTTTCTCTAGCCATTGTTATTAACAAACGCAAACTCCAAATCATTTTTAAACCAGGGTTAAGACAATTTTAAATTTTTTTCTTGGGGCTTAGGAGTGTTGCTCAGTGCTTAGACTGCTTCCCTAGTGGGTGCAAATGCCTGGAATTCCATCGCTTGGGAGGCTGAAGCAGGACGACAGCTGGGAGTTCAGGACCAGCCTGGGCTACATAGTGAGTTCAGGGCCAGCATGGACTACAGACCAAGACTCTGCCTCTAAATAAGTAAATAATAATTATTTTTCTTCCAAGTCGGGCTTGATGGGGCAGGCCTTGAACCCAGCTGTTGGGGAGCTGAGGCAGGAGAGGATTCCAAGCTGGAACCTAGCATGGACAATTTAGCAATACAGCAAGATCTTGTCTCAAAAATCAAAACATAAAAATGGTCTAGAACTATAGCTCAGTGTGAAGGCCCTGGGCTTGATCTCCAGTACCACTAATATACATATAACAAAATAATATCCCTTTTCTTCCCTGTCTTAAGAGACTCACAATAAATTAGAGTTTCAAAATAACATGGCGTGCCATATGGTCCAACCCAGATAATAAAATTGAGCGTATCTATTACCAATCCACTAATGCTAAAGCCAAAGTCCACAGACAGTAAGAATTTAATCCAATTTAGAGACTGACATGAGCCAAATCTCCTCAGCAGAGAAAAACAATCCAATGAAGAAACTCTAATAAGTGCCAATACTGCACTTCTAAAATAAAATCAATGTTCTTCAACAAAATAAGTATCAGCTATGAGGCCAACACAGGGTAGGTATGTATAGGGACATCCAGAACTACTTTTAGAGCTATAACTTTCCCAGTAAAACCATGAGATAACAAATTCTCAGCAAAGTAAATGCAACAAAGCTTCAGTACGTCTGCTGCTAACTCCTTCCTCTGTCAAGTTACCTGTTTATTTTTCTAAGGCAGGATCTCACTCTGCAGTCCAGAATGGTCTGGTCATGAACTCTTTAAGGGGCCCAGGCTGGCCCTGAATACACAGTAATCCTCCTGCCTCAGCCTCCCAAGTGCTAGAATTACAGGTAGATGCTACCACACCTGGTTTACATGGTGCTAGGAAACGGAATCCGAGGCCCTGTGCTTGCTAGGTTAAGAGCTCTCAATGCTGTGGTTTGTCCCCAGTCTCTTACCTTCTCTTCCCAACAGTCCGTTCCTCAAGTGGAAAATATAAACCTACCCAGAGGATGTTAGCTTTGAAATCAAACTCTCCAGACAAAAAGACGGGAAAGGAGCCTTTACTCTTAAAACAGTAATTCCGCACCTTTCTGGGGATAGTCATGGACGGAACACAGAGCATCACAAATGCAAGAAGTACTCTACCTCGGTGCTCACTGCACTGTATCCGCAGCCTCTTTATTATTATTATTTTGAGACTGTACTGAGTTGCCGGGTGGCCTCAAACTGGGCACCTTCCTGTCTCAGCCTCCAAGCTGCTAAGATTACAGGCTGGCGACCCAACGCCTGGCTTCCGCAGCCTTTTAAATCTGAGGAAATTTACTTCAGCTTCTCTCCCTCAGAATCAAAAATAATTGAAGACAGAAAAATGTTTGCTTATTTATTTATTTTAGACACAGTCTTGCTCTGTAGTCCAGGCTGGTCCTGAACTCACTACAGAGCCCATGCTGGCTTTGAACTCAAGGCAATCCTCCTGCCTCAGCTTCCTGAGTGCTGGGATTACAGCGTGTGCCACCACATCCAGTTTAGGTGGTGCTTGGGAATTAAAACTTAGGGCTTTGCGCTTGCTAGGTAAGCGCTGTAACTGCTGTGTTATTCCTCCAGCCCCACAAGAAAAAATCTTTTTAAAAGTGTCACTAAAGGGTACTCTGCTTGGTATGTATCTCAAAAAAATAGAGCTTTGCTGTAAACTCAGATATTATCAATTCTAAGTCAAATCTGAGTTTTGTGTTCTAATAATCTTTCCTTTTTTTGTAGAAAACTTTCGAGCTAGGCATTGTGGCACAGACCTGTAACCTCAGCATGCTGGGAAGCAGAGGCAAGTGGGTTTCATGTTCAAACCCCACCCTGGGCAAAATGGACACCATGCCAACTGCCTCTGCTATGGTTTGAATCTGAAGTGTTCTCCAAAAGCCTCACATGTTTGGATGTACAAAGTAACTAAGACAATCTCAAAAAATAAAATAAAAAAACTGGAGGAATGGTTCAGTGGTTAAAGCACTTGCCTAGCAAGCACCAAGTCAAGAGCTAAGTACCCCCAGCATCACATAAACTGGACCTGTAATCCCAGCACTCGGGAGGCTGAGGCAGGAGGATTGCGTTGAGTCCAAGGCCAACCTGGGCTCCATAGTGAGTTCAGGACCAGCCTGGGCCACAGAGCCAGACCCTGACTCAAAAAAAGATTAAGTCAATAAAAATTTTTTTAAAGGGCTGTGGATGCAGTTCAGGGTAAAGGCCCTGCGTTCAATTCTCTGTACGGTCCGCACCCACAAAAAAACAAAAATACCTTTGGGGAAATCCTGACACTGGAAGCACACACACGCAGCAGGAAAACGTCCAAGAGACCTGTGAGACCTACAGGCCTGTGAAGCAGCACAGCCAGGAACCTGCTAGGCCCAGAGGGCTAAGCAAACCACCACCACCTCAGCCCTACTCTGTCCTCAGTAAGGTCTGCCTCAGTCAAGACAGAGGGCTGCGGGAATGGTACAGCAGTTAAAGCGCTTGCAAGGCCAAGGCCCTAAATTGGATTCCCCGGCACCACCTAAAGCTGGGTGCGGTGGCACACCCTTGTAAGCCCAGCACTCGGGAGGCTGAGGCAGGTAGATTGCCTTGAGTCCAGGGCCAGCCTGGGCTACACCAGTGAACCCAGGGCCAGCCTGAGCTAGAGAAGGAGAACCTCTCTAGAAAATGGAAAAGAAAAAAAGCTTAGTGGCAATATCCTCCTGGCCTGGGTGAAGCCTGCAAACCTGTCTCGGGGACGGAGGCCCAGATCTAACCCTGGCCACGAACCCGGTGTCGCCAAGGGGGCAAAGCCGAGCTGCTGGCTCATCTTCTCTCTGCAATAGGTACCACCTGGAAGGATCCAGAAGGGAGAACTCTCGGCACGAAAACTAAAACCTTAACTTTCAAATTAAAAAGTCCCTTCCCTGCCTCCCAAAAAGCTACCCCTTCGAATCAGAACATCATTTATGTAAAAATCTCTCCAACAACAATACCTCCTG
This sequence comes from Ctenodactylus gundi, assembly GCA_004027205.1. Lineage (NCBI taxonomy): Eukaryota > Metazoa > Chordata > Mammalia > Rodentia > Ctenodactylidae > Ctenodactylus > Ctenodactylus gundi. The sequence continues at coordinate 37,117 of PVKB01005437.1, forward strand.
TAAGGACCTCGTCCAGTATCTGGAGTCAACTACAACTTTTCGAGACTCCTATTTCCATTCACACGCTAATCAAAAACGATAACGTACGATTCTCTGCATTAGCACCGCATCTCGTATGCAACGACTTAACCAAGTGTTAGGAGACCAGGACTACGAGACAGCAACGTGCAAACAAAGGACTACCTGCTGGTCCGCCCGGCACCGCCTCAGAGCGCTGCGGACCCTCAAGCCCAGGAAGGCGCCGCGACCGCCCCTCTCAAAACGAGGGCTCTGCCTCTGCCTTCCAGGGCTCGCCGGCCCGCCAGAGCCCTCCAGCGGCAGCCGGGCTGACCACCCGCCAGGCCCAGCCGAGGCGAGCTCCCGACGCTCGCGGGGCCGACCGCGGCCCGAAAATCGCTCACGGCCTCCCGCGATCAAAACCCACCGGCCGGCCCGGGAGGCCGGAGCGCCGCGCGGGGGAGGGTGTCGGCGGGCGCCCGGCCAGCCGAGCCCCAGCACTCGCAGCCCGCCAGCGCTCGGCGGCGCGGCCCGGCCGGGCCTTTGTCTTCCGCCCGGCCCGCCGGCGGCGCGGCCCCGGCTGACAAAGGCGCGCATCGCCATCTTGTCGCGGCGGCCGGACGCGGCGCCCATTCATTCGCGGGAGCGGAGGACCGGGGGTCCCGGCGGAGGCGGCTGGGGCGGGGCCGGCCGGCCGGCGCGGCCCGCCGGTGGGCCGGACGGCCCGGGCTCCCGGCCCGGAGCCTCCCGCTGCGTCCCACCGCGGCCGCCGCCCGCCGCCCGGCCCTGCTTTGTCCCCGCGGGGCCACTCCCGCCCCCGAGACCGCCGCGAGGACCCCCCGGCCCGCCGGCCCGGCCCCCGACCCCCCGGCCCGGGCCGCCGCCAGCGAACAGCGCCCGCGTCCCGCGAGGACCGCGCGGCGCGGCGGTGGGGGCGGGGAGCGGCACCGCGGCCGGGGATAGACGGGGCCGGGCGTCGGGAGCGGACCCCGCGCCGCGCTCACCTCGCCCTCGCCGCCGGCTCGAGGCGCCCTCGGCCCGGGCAGGCGCCGGGAGGCTTTCGGGTCCGCGCGGCGGCTGCTCCGGTCCCGGCCCGCTGCCCTCGCCGCCCGCGCCCGCCGCCCGCCGCCGTCGTCCGCCCCTCAGACGCCTCCAGCCATCGGGATGGGCGCGGCGGCCCCTGCCCGCAGCCTCGGGAAACCCCACGCCGCGTCACCGCGCACGCCGGCGGGCTCGCGCCCGCCCGCGCCTCCCTCCCGGCTGCGCGTGCGCGAGGGCTTAAAGGGGCCACGCCGCGCGCCTCGATTTCCCGAGCCCCGCGGCCGCCCCCGGCTATGCGGACCCGCCTGGGCGGCCGCACCACAACGCCGCGAGAGCGGCAGGTCGCCTGTGGAATTGCCTGGGCCTGCGGCAAGTGCCCGGCCCCGCGCCAAGCGGCGTCCCCGGCTGGAGGGGCCCGGGCGCGGCGCGGCGGGGTGGGGACGAGCACCTGGGCGGGGCAGGAAGGCTGTGGGGGACTCGGGTCGGCCCCGACGCTTCGGGTGGTTGAGACGGCCCACTCGGACCCGAGCCGCGGCTTTCCATCTGACGTTTTTCCTGGTACTGAGGATTGAACCCAGGACCTTTTTATTTATTTATTTATTATTTATTTATTTATTCTCATTCTGAGGCAGGGGCTTGCCTAGGCGTTCAGTTGCTCAGCCTGGACTGGAGCTTGTTCCTCTCCTGCCTCAGCCTCTCAGAGTGCTGGGATTATAGGCCTGCCGGCTTCGGCTGACTTCCGCCCCCCATTCCACCCCTCACCCCGTCTGCGTCCGTGGGTCCCCCCTCTTCTTAACTCCCTTCTTGGAGCCAAAGTCTCCTGCGTGACTGGCACCGCCACAACCCTGCCTTCCTGCCTTGCCGTCCTGTTCGGACGCGGCTCCACCCTGGCTCCCACCTCGCCCTCGGGCACCTGCCGTCCCCCTGCCCCTGGGCCTCCCTTCTTGCTTCGTGTGCCAGGGACAAGTGCTTTCAGACCTGGGCCGCATGCGCTCCTTGCACCCCTGTGCCTCCCTCGAAGGTGCCCTCTGCCCAGCCCAGCTTGGGCCCCCGTGGCCTGCCCTTCTCGCCCAGCGTGAGTATGTACACACAGTCATACGGACGTTTTTGTCTATATTTTTCTCTTTTTTTATAGGGAGGTTGAGATAGGGTCTCACTCCGTAGTCCCGACTGGCCCTGGACTCACTGTTTTAGCCCAGAATGGCTTTGAACTCACCGCAATCCTTCTGCCTCTGCCCCCCGAGTGCTGGGATTAAAGGTGTGCGCCACCACGCCCAGTTTGTGTGTGAAATTTAACTCAGGGCCTTGCGTTTGCTAGACAATGGGTCTAGCCGCTGTGCTGTTCCTCCAAACTCAAGTGTGTGTGTGTATGTGTCGTACTGGAAACTAATCTGTATCCTCAGCCCTTTTTAATTTTGCGACAGGGTCTTTCCAAGTTGTTTAATTACCTAGGCGGGGCTTGAACTTGTAGTCCTCCTGCCTCAGCCTCCCCAGGTTGCTGGAACTACCGTCCAGTGCCTCCATGCCCCGTGGCTCACGTTTCCGTTGGGCACCATGGGTTTACATGATCGCTGCATATGCGTCTGGCCCCCACCCCCTTAGGCCCACCCTCTGCCCCCTGGTCCAGTCCCTCCAGCTCTTCGCCTGCCCCGAGGGTCTCCCATGACTTCCTGTCACTCAGCCTCTGCTGTGCTGCAGGGGTGTCTCCCCAGCCCCCGCCCCTCACCGGCTCCTTTTTTCTCAGGTATCTCACTCCTGGCTGCTTTGTGCCCCACCACTCCAGTGCCTCCACCAGGGCTATAGCACCCCTCACAGGGTCTTGGGAACTGGTTTGCCTAGCAAGGGCTAAGTCAAGTGCTAAGTACCTGAGTTCAATTCCCCATCACCACATACAGCTGGGCATGGTGGCACACGCCTGTAATCCCAGCACTCTGGAAGCTGAGGCAGGAGGATTGCTGTCAGTCCAAGGCCAGCCTTGGCTCCATAGTGAGTTCAGGACCAGTGTTGGTTACAGACCGAGAACCTGTCTCAGAAAACAAACAAAAAAAATGAATGATGCATTCCAAGTGCAGAAAACCAAAATGCAGGGTAGCTGCAGGTCTGCATCCTGTGGAGACCACAGGCACATGGGGACACTTGCACCACAGGCTAGGGCAGAGTGGACTTTGGGGTTTTTTTCAGCACTGCAGATCTGCAAATTGAGCCCAGGGTCTTCACACTGAACTATAACCTCTGCCTGATTTTTGTTTTGTTGTGTTCTGTTTTTTATTTTTTGGAGATAGGGTCATGTTTTGTAGCCCAGGCTGGTCTGAAACACACACCAGTCCTCCTGCCTCAGTCTCCACAATGCTGGGATTATAGGCATGCAGCACCACACCTGGTTTATGTGGTGCTGAGGAATTGAACACAGGGCCTTGTGCTTGCTCAATTCTTGCTAGGCAAGAACTCCAACCACTAAGCTCCCCTCATCCAGCACTTATTTTGTATTTTGAGACAGCGTCTGGCTAAGTCCCTAAATTGCCCAGGCCGAGCTTGCGTTTACGATCCGTCTGCCTCAGCCTCCCAGAGTAGGTGGATTACAGGCCTGTGCCGCCGGGGTGCAGCTCTCCTCTAGCTGGTGTTTTCAAATGACAGTAGAGGAGCTGCAGGCATAGCTGAGTGGTTACAGCATTTGCCTAGCAAGCTCAAGGCCTTGGGTTTGATTCCCCCAGCACCACATAAACCATGTGGCACACACTTATAATCCCAGCACTTTGGAGGCCGAGGATGGCTGTGTATTCAAGGCCAGCCCGGGCTACAGAATGAGGTCAGGACCTGCCTGGTGAATGAGCAAGGGAAGCAAGACCCTGTATAAAAAACAGAACAACAAACAAAAAATGGGGTAGAGGTAGGGGAGTAATTGTGCACATTCAGCACCAGAGGATGATGGGAATTCTGAGGGGTCGCCCAGCACCCTGGGCATTGGTGGCAGGTAGGTCCCAGGCTCCTGGGGCCAGAGGCAGTTCCCAGAGCCCAGGAGCTGGCACCAGGCTTGAACACCTCCAGAACCAAGGACTTAAGTGGAGGTGAGAAGAAGGAGGTTGGCGGGCATGTGGGTGGTTAGAGAGCCAGCAGTCTGCGGAGACCTGCGTGCCTGGTGGGACCTTGGGACTTCTGTCTGGCCTTGCTGGGGTTGTGTGTGACAGGCCAAGATGGTTACAGCGGGGTGCCTTAGCAAGGTTGAGCCCTGGGGCTGTCTGTCCCCCAGGCCACCATGGGCATAGTTGGGCCTGTTGCCAGGATGACTGGCTTGTGCCACAGGCCAGCTCAGGGAGCTACTCCCGTGACCACCTGTACCAGCCTTCCTCCTCTGTGCCCTGCTCCCCCCAGCGTCCTTCCCTCCCCATCCACCCCTTCAGCCTACACGTCACCGTCACCGGCTGCCCAGCCCCAGGCCCAAGATCATGACCTCCCAGGGGCACTCCCTTCCCTTGGCCTGCTGCAGGCTGGGGTCACTGCCTGGCTTGGCCTAATCCAGGGGCAACAGGGTCACCTGGACCCTCTAATGGGAAAGTAGGTCTCTTTAAATCCAGGTGCTGTGAGTGTGACTGGGCCACTCCTCCTTGAGTGCAGTCTCTGGGGAAAGTGACAGGAAGGAAGGGGGATGAGGAGGCAGAAGAGGAATGGGTTCCGCCCCTGTGCCCGCATTCCTGTCCTGCAGGCCAGGGCCCACTACACAGAGGCCAAGCAGCCCAAACTGCCATTGCCCGGGGTGGTGGGGAGAGTCAAGGGAGAAAGGGAAGGAGGGAGAAAGAAGAGAGCGAGGGGGAGGGGGAAGAGGCAGGAGGGAGGGACACACACGTGGTGGCGCCCAGGGACCGAATGTAGGTGGCGGGCTAGACCATGCTAATTAGTTCTGAAGGTGTTCAGGCAGGGCTGCAGGAGGAACCGGCCGTGGGCTTCTGTGTTCTCTGTGCCAGGGCGATGCTCCTAGCTGGGCAGGGCCTGGCCCAGGACTGTCCTTCCCCTCGGCGGTGTTGCCCACACCCACCCTGCACAGAAGAGGGGCTGGGCAGCCAGCTGTGTGTGGACTGTACTGATGACAGGACCCAGGGCCTTCACACGGCCACTTCCCCAGCCCCTTTTTTGAGACAGGTTCTCTCTAAGTCTCCTGGACTGCGCCCTAACTTGCCCTAGATCCTCCTGCCTCAGCCTCCCAGAGTGCTAGGGTTGCAAGCATGCTACCTAGCGTAGCAACTGACCTCGGAGGACCCCAGGACCCCCTCCCACTGGCGCAGCCTCTGTTCCCCAAGCTCATCCCATACAAGTCCCTGACACTGTTGAATGCCCACCTCTGGTGACAAACTGGATGTCCCTCCAGCGGGGTCCCAAAACTTGAGGCAGGACCACCACAGAAGCTGAACGTGACAGCGCACACCTGTCATCCCAGCTCTCGGAAGCTGAGGCGGGACGATTGCTTTAAGTTCAAGTCCCAGGCTGGAATAGAGAGGGCAACCCTGTCTAAATAAAATAAAAAAGTACCCCACCCCTGTGGACCCAGAGGCCACGCCCACGCAATGCAAGGCCCACACATAGGAACTGGGTCAGCAAGTGGTAGCTTAAATCAGCTTATAGGAGATGCAGGAACTGGCTCAGCAAAGATGAGCCCTTGGGTACACAGAGGGCCTCAGGTGTGGCTGGATCCAGGCGTTGGGTGAGACTACTGGGGCTCTCCGCGACCCACGGCTTGCTCCACTCTCTCTGGTGGGAAGTGACCGTGTCGGTGCACCTTGCCCTTCCCCTTCCCTCACCCCAGCTTAGCACTCCAGGGCCCCCTCTGGTTTCCTATGAGGCTGCAACTAGGATTACAGGTGTGAGTGTCCCCCCCGCCCCCGTGGGGTGATATGCTGGGGGATGGAGTCCAGGGCCTTGCACCTGCCAGGCAAGTGCTCTAACCACTGAGCTCCTGCCACAGCCCCCGGAGTGCTGGGATTAGAGGCTGCAGCGCCAGATCTGGCAATGGGCACAGCTTCTCAGGCCTCTTGTCCACTTTTCCTTTTGATTTTGAGACAGGGTCTCACTAAGTCACTAAGCTGTCCAGGCTGGGCTGAAGTTTGGGAGTGGCCTGCGTCACCAGCCCCAGTCCAAGGGCAGGTCTCACTGGCACCTGCTGGTTGGGCTGCCCTCTCTTGGACCCTAGGCCCACCTGAAAGTCAGCTTGGGCAGCTCTGAAACACTGGCTTCCTGGCGCACCCACAGTGCCCTGGAAAGGTGGCCCTGAGGGCTGGCCTGCGGGCCTGAGGCCTGATGCTGGGCAGAGCTGGGCATGAGGCAGCCAGGACCTGCAGGGCTGCCAGCTTCTAGCCGCCAGGACCATTTCCTGCTGGCCTGGGAGGTGGCCGGGTGGAGGGCTCTCATTGTTCTGTCCGCTTCCGCTTCCTGCAGGTCACTGTGCCTAGCCGTGGTGGAGGACAGCGGGTGGCAGCACCCTGTGCATGTCCTCCTGTGATGCCAAGGAGCCAAGAGATGGAGACATCAGTCTGGTGGCTCCCGCCTGTCATCCCTACTCTCAGGGAGGCTGAGACACGAGGATTCTGAATTCAACCCCAGCCTGGACAGCTTTGAGACCCTGTCTCAAAGTCAAAACTAAAACTGGTCTGGGAATGTAGCTCAGTGTAATGGCCCAGGTCTCCATCCCCAATACCGCAAGAGAGAGAGAGACGGAGACCAGGGGAGAGAGGAAGAGAGAGCTGGGCCTAGGCAGCAGGGACACCCTGGAGTAGCCGGGCACAGGGACAGAGGGACCCGAGTCCCTCCCAGGTCCTGCTGCGAACACAGCAGGGAGTCAGGCGGCCCTGACCGCCAGGGCCATGGCCTGTGTTGTGTGTGTCAGAGGGTGTTTTTACGGAGATCCTCCTGCCTCAGCCTCCCAGAGTACTGGAATTATAGGCAAGCGCCATCATGCCTGGCTAATTTTTTAAATGTGGAGCCGGGGGGGGGGGGGGGGGATGGAACCCAGGGCCTTGCGCATCCTAGACAATGAGCTATGCCCCCGACCCCAGCCCTTTATTTTGTTTGATGGTTTGTGTCTTCATTCATTTCTTTCTTTTGATGCAGGATCCCACTGTGTAGTCCCGGCTGGTCCTGAGCTTGCTATGTCACCCAATTGGCCTTGGACTCACAGCAGTCCTGCCTCAGTCTTCTGAGTGCTGAGGTCACAGGTGTGAACCACTGTGTCCAGCTATTGCGTGTTCTGGGCTTCCTAGGCAGGGACTCTAGTCACTGTGCTACACCCCCAGCCTCCCTTCTCCCTTTTTAATTTTTATTTTGAGGCAACATCTGGCTAAATTGCCTGGCTTGAATTTGCAATCCTCCTGCCTTAACCTCCCAGAGTGCTGGGATGAGAAGCTTGAGACACCAGATCTGGCAGTTGCCATAGCCTGTCGGGACAGTGGTGGGGCCTGTTCTGGGGACCATAGGCCCTTCCCTGGCCTCCCACCTGCGGGTGGGGCACCCCTCTGCCCTGTGGATTCAGCTCCGGATGGAGAGCTCCCTCGCACTCAACACTTGAGAGGTGCACAGCTCACAACTGGGGCCCAGTGGGCCCTTCTAAGAGACAGAGACCCAGCAGGTGCCTGGCCAGGGGGTCCAAGGGGGACCCTGAGTCCCCTGCCAGGTAAGAAGCAGTGAGCCACTCAACAGCATCTCAACCAAGTAGCTGGCATGGCCCTTTCTCTCCAGGAGCCTGGTGGTGGTTACGGGACATGAAGAGGGCATGCAGGACCCTTCCAGGGGCAGGAGATAGCGGCAGCCCGCCCCTCCTGTGCTGGGGGTGGGAGGGGCTCTCCAGGCAGGACACCTGCTCCCCGACTCCCAGCAGAAATGGCTCTATCTTCTGGGCCTGCATCCTGGTTACTGTCCTTGCTGTCCTTAGGAGTCCTGGGTTCTTTTTTAAGCCACAGAGTGGGCCAGTTCATCCACACCAACAGAAAGACCCTAATATTGACCTTTATCCTCTGTGAAACCCTCTGTCTACAGTACCAATGTCCCTGAACCCACCCAGCTCAGCTCTGGGCACAGAGGTCTCCACGTGGGACTTCCCGCCCCTGGACTGACATGGACCTAAGCTGAGGGAGACAGCTTTGTGTTCCCAGTGACTTGATGGTGGGGGTTCTGTGCTCATTACCCACCCCCAGACCTGTGCTGGAGATCCACTCAGTAGCCTTTGCCCTGAGGGCCACGTTCTAGTTTGGATTTTTAAAAAAAAATTCTTTTTTTTTCCATTAATATGTATATATGTGATACTGCAGTTTTGATTTTTTGTTTGTTTGTTTGAGACAGGGTCTTGCTCTATAGCCCAGGCTGGTCCTGAACTCACTGGTGTAGCTCAGGCTGGCCTTGGATTCACAGCAACCCTCTTGCCTCAGCCTCCTGAATGCTTGTATTACAGGCATGTGCCACTATGCCTGGCTTATGTGGTGCTGGGAAATCGAACTCAGCTTTAATCACTGAGCCATTCCTTCAGCCCTCTGCTTTTATTTATTTATTTTTGTCAGACAGAGTTTCTCTAAGTTGTTAAGTTGAAATCCTCCTGCCTCAGGCTACCCATAGTGCTGGTATTAAAGGTGGACAGCACCATGCCTGGGAAGAATGGACTCTTTTCTAGACCTTTTTAGCTTCGGACACTTTTTTTTCTTGAGACATGGTCTGACTCTAGTCTAGACTGGTTATGATCACACTAGGTAGCCCAGGCTGGCCTCGAACTCACAGCGATTCTCCTGAACAACACCACACCTGCAGCTTGAGACACTTCTTAGAGCCTGGGTGGAGATGGGGGCATGGGGAATGTCCTCAGGGGTCTGGAGGGCCAGGGTGGTGGCACAGATGCCTCCTCTGTAGCTGGAGCCGGTTCTGGAGGAGCTGCTGAGAGTGGGTAGGCCGGCAGGACACCCAGCTAGCACTGAGGGGGGCAGGGAGGGAGCAAGGTCCTTTTTGGTGTCTTGAAGGTGATGGGCCTTGGCCTTGGTGAGTCCAGGATCCTGGAGCTTGGCCCAGGAGGTGACCCTGGAGGAAGGTGGGGATTATTCAGCCATCTGAGACCAGGGACAGTCATGCGGTGGGTCCTAGGCTGCAGCGTCCAAAGTTGGGCCTGGAGGAGGTGGCAATGGAACGCAGCCAGCAGGAGGAAGGGCCGGGCTGGGAGCACGTGAGTGCCAGGTCCCCGGCGGCTGTCGAAGAAGCCACGCTTCTTCCAGCTCATCCAGGCCCGCCCCAGGGCCCCTTCCTCCATCAGCACTGGGCCTTCAGGCCTGTCCCCTTCCCATGGGTCTGGGCTGAGGCAGCTTGCTCCCCACTGCCCAGCAGTCCCCTGGCCCCAAGCGTGAGCCCAGGGAAATTGCCTGGACCCCATCCAGGGCCCTGATTCAGCCAACTGTAGCCCTAGCTCTTCAGAAGGGTGTGAGGGCCTGGGGCATTGGGGCCTGGCAGCGGGACCGGAAGGCGGCCTTGGAGCCCACCACTGCCTGCTGCCCCATGAGTCATTCTGTTACTGCATGCCCAATGCCCTAGGGCACGGGCCCTGGGGCAGGAGGGCTAGGCCTCCACCGGGGCCTCCAGGGAAAGGCCCTGGGGCCTATGGGCTGTTTGTCTAGAATCCTGTGCCAGGCACCTGCCACCTGGGAGGTGATGCAAGGTGAGCCTGAGGGGAGCAATGTGGCAGGTTGGGGGAAGGGAGGGGACAGCACACCGGGCCTGGGCCTGTGCTTGGGAGGCCAAGGGGCAGGACCGAGCAAGGGAGGTAGTGCACTGTGCCACAATGGAAGCCAGCATCACCTTTGGGCCTAGTGACCCTCCTGGGAGCTGAGCAGACAGTGCTGGGGTACCAAGTGTTTTGGAAACCAGCAGGTGTGGCCAGGCACCCAGAGCAGCTGCCTGGAGCCAGGGCCCCTGGAGCCTCTTGCTGTAACCCTCTGACGTCCCTGGCGGGCAGCCTGGGCCCTGGGGCTGCCCCTGGGGCTCTTGTCCGGGCCTGCCCTGGGTCCCAGGTGTGCCTTTATGTGCCTCGGGGAGAGCGAGTGCAGCCCAGCTGGTGTGTTGGGCTGGGGGGGGGGGGGCTTTCTTCCCCCATCCTTGTCCCCTGCACTGGGGAGGAGACCCAGGGCCTTCCCACTAACTTACACCTCCAGTTCTTTTTTTCCAGTACTCGGGATTAAACATAGGGCCTTTGCTCTGAGCTACATCTCAGTCCCATTTTATTGTTTATTTTATTTTTTATTTTTTGAGACAGGGTCTCGCTCTGTAGCCCAGGCTGGTCCTGAACTCACTGTGGAGTCCTGGCTGGTCTTGGACTCAAGGCAATCCTCCTGCCTCAGCCTCCTGAGTGCTGGGATTACAGGCGTGCGCTGCCATGCCCAGTTTATGGGGTGCTGGGGGGATCAAACTCAGGTACTTTAAAACACTTGTAAGCGAGTGCTTTAACTGCTGAGCCATTCCTCCAGCCTTTTTGTTGTTGTTATTTAAGACAGAGTGTGGCTAAATTGCCCAGGACAGGCTTGAGCTGGGGTTACTCCTGCCTCAGCATCCCGAGTGCTGGGATTGCCTGAGCCAGCAGGCCCATCTTCCGGTTCCTTTCTTCCTTTCCTTTTTTTTTTTTTTTTTTTTTTTTTGAGACAGGGTCTCACTCTGTGGTCCAGGCTGGTCCTGAATTCACTTAAGAGTCCAGGCTGGCCTGGGACTCACGGCAATCCTCCTGTCTCAGCCTCCCGAGTGCTGGGATTACAGGCGTGCGCCACCACACCCAGCTCATGTGGTCCTGGGGAATCAAACTCGGGTACTCAGCGCTTGGTTTAGCGCTTGCTCAAGCGCTTTAACCGCTGAGCGATTCCTCCAACCCTTCCTTTCCTTTTTTTAGTTGAAGATTGAGTCATTTGGCCAAGGGTGGAGCTCAGCAATTAGAGCTCTCACCTGGAAGCTCCAGGCCTCAGCAGTTCGATCCCCAGTACCACACAGTAGCTGGGCAAGGTGGCTGGTGCACGCCTGTAATCCCAGCACTTGGGAGGCTGAGGCAGGAGGACTGCTGTGAGTCCAAGGCCAGCCTGGGCTCCATAGTGAGTTCAGGACCAGCCTGGGCTACAAAGTGAGACCTTGTCTCAAAAAAAAAAAAAAAAAAAAATTGCTACTTTGCCTAGGCTGGTGGGCTGCCTTGAACTTGGGATCCTCCTGCCTCAGCCTCCCAGAGTGCTGGGGTGACAGGCACGCACCACAATGTCTCATTTCCAAGATGCTCCATCCGCCCCGCTGTCCTTCCAGCATCCCCTGGGGTTGAGGGTCAGTGCTCCCGTCTTTGAGACCTTGGGCGAGAGCCCCTACCTGCAGACAGCGGGGGGCTGCTGGTGAACCCCAGCGGGGAGCTCAGGGACGCCGCTGAGGCCAGGATGAGCCTGTCCCGGGCGGCCGAGGCCGGCTGCGCTGAGAATCTGGGCAGTGCTGGGACGCGCAGGGGTTTCACTCCTCCAGCCGGTTCCCCTCTGTGCATCGCGGCGGGCAGAGCTGCAGCCTAGGGTGTGAAAATGAACCTCGAGAGGCAGCAGTGAGGGGCTGGGGGTGGGACGGTGGGTAGAGAATTTGCCTAGGAGGCACAAGGCTGAGCCGATTCCCCAGCGCCGCGTTAAACTGGGAGCGGTGGCGCAAACCCGAAATCCCAGCACTCGGGAGGCTGAGGGAGGACTGTCCTGAGTCCACGGCCGGTCTGGACTACGCCAGTGAGTTAATGGCCAGCCTCGGCGATGGCTACGAAGCGAGACCGCGTCTCAAAAGGAAAAGGCAGCAATTAGCAGGCAGCTGGGAAGCAGGCCGTCATTCCGCGAGGCGGAGGCAGGAGGACGGCGAATCCCGGCCGCGGTTGGGCACATTAGCAAGTTCCTGCCTCAAAATAAAAAAGAAAAAGGTTGGGGCTGGCGGGTCAGCTCAGGCATTAGAACGCTTGCCTAGGAAGTGCGGGGACCAGGGCTCGAGGCCCGCCCCGCGGAGGCGGAGGCAGGACGCCTGCGGGGAGCCGGAGGCCAGCCCGGACCACACAGCGAGACCCTGTCGGAAGCAGGGCGGCCGAGGGGCTGGGCGCCGGCGCCGGAGCAGGAGGGCCGAAAGTGCGAGCTGCGGCCACTTGGCAAATCACACGCCCTGGAGCGGCAGCTGGGGCGAGGGCTCGGGAGACCGCGAAGCCGCGCCCTGCCCGCTGGCGCCCCGCCCGCAGCCGGTCTTCGAGCGGTCCTCCCGCGCCGCCTAGCGCGCACAGGCGGAACCGAGCCCGGGCGGCGCCGCTTCCGGCAAGGGGAGGGCGGGGCGGGGCCGGAAGAGGCTGCGGGCGCGCGGGGCGGGGACGCGGCGGGGCCTGGCGGGGCCGGGCCGAGCGTCGGGGTGTTGCGGGACCGGGCGTGGTGGCGGAGTCTCCGCCGCGCGAGTGTGGGCCTGGGCGGGGCGAGTGCCCCGAACGCGGCCCAGCGGCGAGGCGGGGCGGGGCCGGGATGGGTAAAGGTGGAGCGCGCGCCCGGCGTCCGGGCTCCCTGAGAGGGAAGAGGCGGGCCTAGGGGAAGAGGAGGCGGGGGCCAGGATGGGGAAGGGGCGGGGCCAGAATGGGGAAGGGGCGGGGGCAGAGCGGAGAAGGGGCGGGGCCGTGGCCCCGGTGGGCGTCTCGACGGGATGCGCTCGCAGCGCGTACGCAGGCTTGCACAGGACCTGACCTCCTGTCGTTAAAGAAGCAAAGCGGATTTGGGGGACAGCTTCACCCGCTCCCGCGCCTCACAGTGAGGACCATGGCCGTGTCCCGGGACGCTGCCCTTTCCTTGGCGGGCCGGGGGTTGGAGCTTCCCGCCAGCGCCCGTCCAGGAATCCCCCAGATGGCATGCCGGCACAGGGCTGTTTGTTCGAAGGCCACTAGTGTTTCGAGTGGGCGCGTTGGGGCCGGAACGTAGCCCCTCACGAGTGCGGGGCCAGAGCTCTACCACTTGCGCATCACGGCCGCCCCCCAGTGTGTATTTTACCAATATGACCCGCACTTCGCGGAGCACCCGTCAGCTTCCCCGACCTGACCTCAGCCAGACCCGCCACCTTCGTGGCGTGCAGGGGTAGCCTGTCACCCAACGCTTGAGCGGCTGAGGCAGGTTGGTCCAGAGTTCCAGGACCAGTCTGCAATTTACTGATACTCAAAAGGGCTGAGCCCAACCCGGGGACGCAGGCCTGTAATCCCAGCACCGTGGGAGGCTGAGGCAGGAAGATCACAAACGAGCCCAGCCGGGCTGCTTAGTGACTATTGTAGAGAGACCCTGTCTCAGGAAGTCATGGCTCAGCCAGATGGGGTGGCACCCGCCTGTAATCTCAGCATTCTGGGGCTGAGGCAGGGGGGCTGAAAGTTCAAGCCCAACTTGGGCAGTTTAGTGACTGTGTGAGACCTTGTTTCACAAAACCAAACAAAAGCTGGGGATGCAGCTCAGTGTGGAGAGCCTGGGTTCCATACCCCACGACCATGTGGCACCACAGCCTTCACCACCTGGCCTGGGGCTTCTGGCTTGGATACCATGACCCTGCCATGACCTGTCCAGGGAACACAGCCTCTGCTCTGTGAGGGCGCGAGAGGCCTCTCGGCCTGGCTCCCAGGAGCCTGGCCCCTGCTTCCTGTGCCCCTCTGCACGAGTCTCGGGCCTTCAGAGAAAGGGCATAGTGGTAAGCACACGGGTGTCTCTCACACATGCGTACACACACAGAGAGGGAGCCACTCAGGATTGTTTTTCAGGAAGTGAGTCGCAAGGCATGGGACAGGGCCAGTGAGGCAGAGAAGAGCTGGTGGTGTAGCTGCAGGCTGGAAGGAGGCAGAGTCCCCTCTTCCCAGGGGCCTCAGTCTTAAGGCCTTCAACTGTGGGAGAGAGCCCTGCCTGACTCACCGTGTCCTGACTTAAAGGTCAGGCTCATCTGAGAAAATACCTGACACACACGGAACCCGTGGCTGCCGTGGAAGCAGCCTCGTAGTCCCCTGGAGACAAGCAACTGTGGTCGACCCACAGACCCAACGCGATCCAGCTTTAAAGAAGAAGGGAATGAAAAAGCTGGGCGTAGTGCTGCAGGTCTGTGATCCCAGCAGGTGGACTGTCCTGAGTACAGGGCCAGCCTGGGCTCCATGGGGAGTTCAGGGCCAGCCTGGGCTACAGAGCGAGACCCTGTCTCAGAAAAAAAAAAAAAGATGGGAATGGCCCAGCGTAGTGCCCTGTGCCTGTGATCCCAGCACTTTGGGAGGCTGAGACAGGAGGATCTCCAGTTCAAACCCAGCCCGAGAAAGTAACTTAGAAGATACGCTTCTCAATATATATATAAGTAGGGATGTAGATTAGTGCAAAGGTCCTGGATTCCATCCACAGTACTAAAAAAGGAGGGAGGAGGAGGATGAAATACTTTTTTGAAAGAGTTCCCAGGGAGGCTTCATACTGAGCCCCATCATCACCCCCCCCCCTTTTTTTTTCCAGACAGCATCTTGCTCTCTAGTCCAGGCTGGTTCTGAACTCACTATATAGCCCGGGCTGGCTTTGAACTTGGGCAATCCTCCTGCTTCAGCCTCCGGAGTGCCGGGATTATGTGCCATCACACCCAACTAATTTTTATGTGGTCCTGAAGGACTGAACCTACAGCCTTGTACATGGTAGGCAAGTGTTTTAACCACTCAGCTATGTCCCCTAGTCCCCCTTCTTTTTTTTTTTTTTGAGACAGGGTCTCACTGTGTAGTCGAAGGTGGTTCTGAACTCACTATGGAGCCCAGGTTGGCCTCAAACACACAGCAGTCCTCCTGCCTCAGCCTCCTGATTATTGGCATTATAGGCATGCATCACCACGCCTGGCTCATGTGGTGCTGGGGACTCGAACTCAGGGCCTGTGTGCTTGCAAAGCAAGTGATCTAACTGCTGTGCTCTTCCTCCAGTTTCCACACCCTCGTTTTTTATTTTTAAATTTTGAGATAGGGTCTCATTAAGTCGCTAAATTAGGCTGAGCTCAAGTTGTGGTCTTCCTCCCTGAGCCTCTTAGAGTGCTGGGGTTACCCCCATGCACCAGTGGGCAGGCCACAAAGTTCTGAGCACCACAGCCAGGCCAGTGGCTCTCATTCCACAGCCTGGATGGGAGCCCAGGGGGTCTCTGTGCCACTCTTGGCACTTGGTTAGCCCCACACAGAAGGGGCAGGTGCTTATCTGAGGGGTGGCATGCCTGTGCAGGTGACTCCAGAGGGTCTGTGGCCTGCGGGCGCCTTGCTATGGCCTGTCTGGACAAGCTGCCCCGGAGGGAACTAGCTCTGCTGTTCTTAGTGGGAGAGGTCAGGTTTCTCTTAGAGGCCTCAGAATAGTCCCTGGCTGCCCAGAGGGAGTGAGCCCAGCATCCCAGAAGCCCTCTGTCCCAGGTCTGTCTGCTGGACACCCCAGCCCACGTCTAGCGATCACCCCTTGAACTGTGGCTGGCAGCCCCTGCGGCTCAGGGCATGGGGTTCCTCGTCCTATTCTTAGGGAGTGTTCCTCATAGGTTGGCCAGTGCTGGAATGCACATGGGGCTCCTGGGCTGTTGGGCCAGCTGGCAGTGTGGCCATCACGGGGGCCAGTGAACAAGTGATGGTACCTGTGAGGAGGGTCCTTGGCAGAAGAGGAGGGCCAGCAGGCACCAAAGCTGTTCTGGGAAGAGGGCACAGTCACTGGTAGTTCCTGCCTGTCCCCACTTGGTACTCTCCTTCAGGGCGAGGGGATATCCAGGTTAAGGAGGGCAGAAAGGGTGCTGGGGCCAGGGCCAAGCTGTCCCAAAATAGGACCAGCAGGATTTCCCACCCATAAAAGGCTGTGAGGAGCTGGACCCCAGGGACCCTGGCGAAGCTGATCCGGCTAAAACCCAGCTGCCACCTCCGTGCCATGTGCCATGCCTGCAGCAGCCCTGGTGCTGCCATAGTGCACTGCCCTCCTGACCAGCCACAGCCATGGTAAGGCTGCTCCTCACCCTTGGGGCCTGCGGATTGAGCCAGAGTCGGGAGCAGCACCTAGTGGGGAGAACCTGGGGTCTGGTCAGGGCCTCTCGACAGCACCAGCCAAAGCTGGTGCCCAGGGGTGAGAGAGCCAGTGGGAGATAGCTGAGCCCCAGCCCTTCTGCCACTGTCACTGCCTTGCTGCAGGGCCAGGATGCCGCCTTCTGCCGTCCGTCTGTCTGTAATCCATCTATCTCACTGTCCTGGGTATTGAGCCCAGGGCCTTGGCACTGAGCCAGCCCAATAGGCATCTCCAACTTGGCATCTCCAGCCCATTTTTATTCTGACTTTGAGACAGCCTTTCTAAGTTGCTGAGTTTCTCCAGGCCTGCGGGGACCCTGTCGTTCTCCAGTTTCAGCCTCCTAGAATTCTGGGAAGACAGGCCTGTACCTGCAGGCCCAGACAAGTCTTTTCGGAAGGCTGACCCAGGAGCCCAGCGTCTGGTGTGACCTGGCGCCCACAGCTGTGGCCTGGGGCCAGGCCCACCTATCCCTGGCGCTCCCTGCAGTGGCTGCCTGTGCCCTGCCTCTGTACGCCTGGCCGACCCTCCGCCGACCCCGCTCTTGGGGCTGGCTGTTCCGCCCTTTGCAGAGCCACGCAGCCCACAGCCCCTCCAAGTGTCTCCTGACGCTGGAAGCCCTTCCGCGGGGCTCCTTCCCGAGCCGGGCGCCCGGAAGGGTGGCCCAGTGGGCAGATGGGGAGCCCTGCACGCGGCGGGGCCCCTGCTGAGGCGGAGCCGTGCCCCCGCAGACCGAGCGCCTGTCCACCGAGCAGATCAGGGAGTACAAGGGCGTCTTTGAGATGTTCGACGAGGAGGGAAATGGCGAGGTGAAGACGGGGGAGCTGGAGCGGCTCATGAGCCTACTGGGCATCAACCCCACCAGGAGCGAGCTGGCGTCCATGGCCAAGGACGTGGACCGCGACAGTGAGCCGGGCGGGGTGTGAGTCGGGGCGGGGTCCCGGAGTGGGGGAGCGCTCACCGCCCCGCTCCTCACAGGCAAAGGGTTTTTCAACTGCGATGGCTTCCTGGCACTGATGGGCATTTACCACGAGAAGGCCCAGAACCAGGAGGGAGAGCTGAGGGCGGCCTTCAGGGTCTTTGACAAGGACAGCAAGGGCTACATCGACTGGGATACGCTCAAGTAGGCCGGGGGCGGAGCCTGGGGCGGCCGGGGCGGGGCCTGGGGCGGCCGGGGCGGGACCTGCGGGGGCGGGGCCTGGGCGCGGTCTCAGCGCGCGGTCTCAGCGCGGGCCCCACAGGTACGTGCTCATGAACGCCGGGGAGCCCCTCAACGAGGTGGAGGCTGAGCAGATGATGAAGGAGGCTGACAAGGACGGGGACGGGACCATCGACTACGAAGGTGAGCAGCGGGCCGGGAGGGAGGGAGGGAGGGAGGGAGGGAGGGAGGGCGCGCCGGGGCGGCACCGCTCATCTGTCCTCTCACCCCAGAGTTCGTGGCCATGATGACCGGAGAGTCCTTCAAGCTGGTCCAGTAGCAGCAAGCAGCTGCCGTGCTCTGGGAGGCCTGCCCGGGAAGGCTGCCACCCCTCCCCCTGCCTGCCCCAGGCCTGCCCGCTGCCCGCGACACCCCGCCCCGGCCCCGTGTGAAATAAAAGCACCTGACTCTGCGGCTCTGCTGTCCCTGGCCTTGACGGAAGGGGCGGGAGGCAGGTCCGAGTGGTCGTTGGGGCAGCCGTGGGCCCAGGACTCCGGCTGCTTGGCAGGGGAGGGGAGGGTTACTGAGGAGTGCGCCCAGGACCTTCACACTGACCTATATTCCCAGCCCTTTTTTTTTTTTTTTTTTTTTGAGACAGGGTCTTACTCCATAGCCCAGGCTAGGCCTTGGACTTGGCAGTCCTCCTGCCTCAGCCTCCTGAGTGCTGGTGTATGCCACCATGCCTGGCTTGATGTGGTGCTGGGGAACCAAACTCAGGGCCTTGAACTTGCTAGGCAAGCGCTTTAACTGCTCTGCCACTCCTCCAGCTCCTTTTCTTCATTTCTGAATCTGAGACAGAGCCTAAGGCATTAAGTTGCCCAGGCTGGGCTTGAGCTTGCCACCGTCCTGCCCCAGCCTCCTGAGTGCTGGGATGACAGGCTCTGCTGTCCCTGGCGCTGCGGCGCCTGCTCCCACCCACTGCCTGGGATCCGACCCTTGACGCTGAGCTGGTAGGGCTGTCGTGGCCCACCCAAGGCGCTGGTGCCCAGAGCGCTTCCTGCTCAGGCAGAGACCCTCAGACAGAAGCTTTATTCTCACTTCCCAAAGCCACAGTGTCCTAGCTGGCCTGCACCGCAGGGCTCGGGCCCCAGCGCCTCCTCAGGGCCCAGAGCCTCAGCCAGCCCGTGGCTGGCCGGTCGCAGCAGTGTGCTGCATGCTGGCCTTCCCAGGGAAGGGTGGTGGGGCAGCCTAGGGTCCTGACTCCGAAATCAAAACTCGGATTCCGTGAGAGAGCTTGCCTGCCCCCTTCAGGTGGCTCCGAGGCACAGCCGGGTCTGCTGGGCGTGCGGGCCTGGCTCCTGGGGCTCTGAGGTGGTCCCCAGGCCCGAGGCCCAGGGGAGGAGATGAGGTTTCTGGGAAGGAGCGGGCTCCGCCTCCCTGGGCTTTGCAATCCTTATGGCTTCCTCATAAGGGGGTGGCAGCTCGGGGGCACAAGGGCTGTAGGCAGGGGGGGCCACGGGGTCAGGGTCCATCTCTCCAAAGGGCAGGGGCAGCCATAGGCCCGGGCGGTGCTGTGCAGAGCTGTGGGCTGCAGGAAACCACAGTGGGTTTGGGCAGTGAACTGGGCAGGCACTCACCCCCCAGCGGCTCCAACCTTCCCCCAGCCGCCGGCCACTCAGGAGCTTACAGGTCACAGTGCTGTGCGTGGGGCTGTCCCTGTGCCCAGAGATGGCTGTCAGGTCACCGGGCTGCCATGGTGGGAGAAGCTGTCCCTGGCGGTGCGCCTGCTTCCGGAAGCAGCAGAACCGGATGCAGCTGGCCGTGACCCCACACAGCAGCAGTAGGAGGACAGCCAGCAGGATGAGCCTGGCAGAGGAGCAAGGTCCTGCTGCTGGACTAACCCTGGCCACTGGCCACTTGCACCCCACAGCCAGGCACAACCCAGCACCAGACAGGACAAGAAGCCGAGGAACAGACCAGGGGTGTGGGAGGGACAGCTCGCCGTGCCAGAGCCTGGCTGGCCCTCCAGGCTGGCCGGGGTGGCTTTGGGCTCACTCCCAGGACACTTTGTCCCTAGCTGACTGCACAGTCCTGTAGGCCTTCTGTTAACTATAATCGGTAGCCAGGGGCGCAGCGCCTTGCGGCCAGCAGTCTGAGAGAACGGGGCAGCACAGGAGGCCAGGCGCCTTAGGGGTCTGCAGAGCCGGGCACAGGTCCCCCCAAGGTGAGCCGTGGGGCCGCCGCTTACCCCACGTGCCACAGGCTGCTCCAGCGGGCCTGGGGTGGGCACCTGCAGAAATGGCACCCCGGTGACCTCTCTGCTCAAGACCCCCGCGCTGCG
Source organism: Ctenodactylus gundi (assembly GCA_004027205.1). Classification (NCBI taxonomy): domain Eukaryota; kingdom Metazoa; phylum Chordata; class Mammalia; order Rodentia; family Ctenodactylidae; genus Ctenodactylus; species Ctenodactylus gundi. The sequence continues at coordinate 56,669 of PVKB01005437.1, forward strand.
GCCAGGCCCCCCTCCTGTGCCCGACTTACTGGCCTGAGGGGTCGCAGCTGCTGCCCGCGGAGCCGGGGGCCACCTGCGGAGACACGGGTGAGCCCGGGAGGGGCGGGGCCGAGCGCAGACCCGCCCCGCCGGCCCCCTCCTGCCCCCTCCTCGAGGCCCGACCCACCTGCAGCGGCGTCAGGAGCAGCAGCAGGAGCGGCGCCCCGGGAGCGGCAGGCGGCCCGGGGGTCATGCTCGGCGGGGCGGCGCAGGGCCCTGGGCGCGCGGCTTCATGGGGCGGCCCCGCCCCCGAGACCGGCCGCGCTGGCCCCGCCCCCGCCCCGCCCCCGGGGACCGTGCCCGCGGGACGCCGGGCCGGAGGAAGGAGCCCGGCCTCGGTCTCGCCTCATTTTGCTTGTTTGCTTTTGAGACAGGGTCTCTGTCTGCAGCCCAGGCTGCTCCTGACCTCACTGTGGAGCCCAGGCAGGCCTTGGACTCACGGCGATCCTCCTGCCTCAGCCTCCTGAGTGCTGGGCTTACAGGCGTGAGCCCCCACGCGCGGCTTTATGTAGCGCTGGGGAATCGAACCCAGGGCCTTCAGGCAAGCGCCTCCGCGCTGGGCCATTCCTCCAGCCCGGCTTGCCTGTTCAAGCGCACCCCGCCCCTGTCCGAAGAGGGCCGGGGGTCGGGTGGGGTGGGGGGGTGGAGCAAGCGGCCCTAACGGGAGGCCTCCACCGAGGCCCCGCCCCCTCCCCGCCCCCCGAGGCTAGCCTGGGCAGGCTCTGCCTAGCACAACACGCCCCTGGCCCTGGAGGCGCCACCCACATCCGTGTGCCCTTAATGATTAGGATATAGGAAGTGAGGCTCCAGCCTTTTTCATTTGAGGCATGTCTCGCTCTGCAATCGGGGCTGGGCCTGAACTCGCTCTGTAGGCCGGGCTGACTTAGAACTCGCAGCGATTCTCTGGCCGCAGACTCCCCAGCGCTGGGGATTATAGGTGTGCCCCACTATACCCAGCTATCACGTGGTGCTGGGAACCAAACGCGGGGCCTCGTGTTTGGAAGGCAAGTGCTCTAACCACTGAGCTTGAACCCAGTCTCCTTGATTTTGTCAATGTGGCATATTAATGGATTTATATATGTTGAACCACCCTGGCATCCCTGTGATGAAGCCAGCATGGTCATGGTGTGAGCACCACCTAGTGGTAGCAGTGGCACATTATTTTCAAGGCGTTGGATCTACGTTTTCGCGCCTTACCTGACCAGGTGACCAGAAAGGCAGAAAGGGAAAGGAGGGATCAAGGTCATGACGTTGTGATAAAGTTGGTGCTGAGCCAGTGTCTTAGACCTTCCCGGGAAGATTGTGCATCCTGCCAATAGGAAGAGGCAGGGGGACGGACCTGTGACCTAGGGATGAAAGTCCGCACCTACCACGGCTTCCTGGTGCTGCTCTCCACCTGCACGTGGGAGGTCACCCTTTTTGCAAAAAGAAAATTGAAGCCTCATACTTTGTCATCCATGCCTCCCAGGTCCAACCTTTGTTTGGACAGGTAAATCTCCTACCCGCCGTTTCTAACACATCACCACACCCAACCCTTGTTTGTCGTTGGGGGATTGCACTTGGGTCTTGGGCTTCCTCGGCAAACGCTCTGACCTCTGAGCGGTGCCCCAGCCCCTCCACTTGGTTTTTGACTTCCTTTCTTAGAAGTTCCACTATTTTGGGGCCCATGACATTAGCTTCCAGAGCACCAGGCAGTCCTGCGTGTGCCCCGTTGCCCTGTCTTCCCGTGATCCTGTAGCTGAGGGGCTCTGCTGTGATAGCCTAGCCGAGGGGCTTCCCTAGCTGTGCCCACCAAGCTCTGGGAGAGAGCTCCGACAGCCTGAGGCCCGCAGGGGGCCGCGTTCACCCAGCTCCCTCAGCGAGGCACCCTCCCTTCCACAGGCCCTGGGGGGCTCTCCACCCTCTGAACACTCACTCCACGTCCAGGGCTGTCGGGGGGAGGGCGGCCTTCCTCCTCTCTGCAATGCTCTCTCGGGCAGTTCCTTCCTGAACACTGGGTAAGTGAGTCCCCAAATCCCGGGTGTGTGGCCTTTTTTACCCAGAACAGTCAGAACTCTGGCCCGGGTTCACCTCCGCCTGCGGCTGCGGGCTCCGCACTGCCGCTCGACCCTTCCCAGGAAGCCTGTGTGTTCTTCCACTTCTGCTGCTGCCTGGCGGTTTCCAACCCCTCTGTGGCCTCTTTCAATTCCTGGAGCTGTCTCCCTCTCCAAGCTAGGTCCAGCAGGCAGTTTTTAAACTGTATTCCACCTTTCTGGATGAGCCACTGAGCAGAACTTGCGCTCAGCTACCATCTTGCCTAGAAGTCTAGTTTCTGAAGGTCTCAGTCCATCCATGGGCGGCTGGCCGCGGCAGGAGGGGTCCGGCCCAGAGCAGCTGCTCATGGCATCGCGGGAGGAGGAATCGGGCCTCCAACCTGCCCTTAAAAGGCTTTGCTCCACCTTCCCCCCTGCCCCCTTGGACCCCTTCAGTGTCAGGTGCCTGGGTCCAAGGGTGTTCAGGATGGCTGTGGCCTACCCCAACCTTGCCCCAGCTCTTCTGGAAAGCTGTGGCTCAAGCTGCACCGGATGTGGCTTTGCAGGACAAATGGTGTCCAGCCTGGCACATGCCAGCACTCCAAGCAAATGAAGGGGGTGCTCCAGAGGTGGGGTTTGCTGGGCACCTGTGCAGCCTGAGGTCCTGCCCACCCCAGTGCGGCTTGCCCCTGGCTCTGGGCTGTCAAGGTGGGCGCGGCTTGCCCCTGGCTCTGGGCTGTCGAGGTGGGCATTGCTTGCCCCTGGCTCTGGGCCATGGAGGAGCTGGATGCAGCAGCTTTGAAGGCAGTCCAGCTTTTCTAGCTGGAGCCCCGTCTGCCTGGACAGCTGCTGCTCACATGGTTGGGGGAGACTGGGGCTGCTTTCTCCACACGAACCCCTGCCTCCTACCCCTCCCCTACCAGTGGCCCTGTATCCCTCTGCCACCAGCCCAGGCCCCACAGCACGTGGTGAACAGGTGGTCTGCGCAGCAAGGACCGAGGGGGTCCGGGGAGCCCCCACCTAGAAAATGGCCATCTTTCCCTTGCGCTTACATAAGTAGGTGTCTGCTGTTCCCCTGGAGGCCAAGTGATGTCCTCTGTTCCCCCAGGACAGGGATGTGGGGGTTCTCAGCACATCTGTCCTGCCGCTCCAGGACCTGGCCTCAACCCCAAGAGCCCTGCCTGTCTAGCCTGGCGCAGCAGCTCCTGAGTTCTGGCCTGGCTTGGGAGGGTCCTGCCCTCCCGTGGCACCTGGCCGGGAAGCACACCAGGGCCTGAGGATCATGGTGGGTCAGCCTTAGTGGGAGCTGCAGGGAGCCTGGCTTTGCCACCTGCAAGGCCCACTGTGCAGAAATCCTGCTCCAAGGTCCAGGGCGCTGGCTTAGGGAGAGGGCACTGCAGGGCTGGGCAAGGGCAGCAGCCAGAAAAGCACCCAGTACACTGCCCCTCTATGGCCTTCTTCATGGCTTTCCTGGCGACTGGCCTGGGGCAAGGTAGCAGAGCAGGCACGCTGCGGTCACAGGCGGGCCAGGCGTGGTGGGCTCGGAGAGGGGCTGTGGAGCAGGCTATGCTCTACGGTGCAGGAGCTGCCACCAGTTGGGGCGGGGCGGGGTGTAGAGAGCTGTCTCACCCTTGGGGGTCTCCACACAGGTGTGGCAGGCTGCATACGTTGGCTCAGACTTTATTGCTAGGCCTGGGGGCAACTTTTCCCCTCTGAAGTTCCAGAGGGTCCTGGTAGGTCTGAGAGCTCCCAGGGCCAGCTAGAAGCAGTTGTGAGCAGGACTGGCCTCTTCTGGTTCTGAATGTGGGGTCCAGACGGGCAGGCTTCTGGGCGTTAGGCTGGCTGGGCCCAGGGCAGCAGGAGTGGCTGTGTTGTTGGGATAGGCGGCCCTGGTAGAGGAGCCATGCGTGGGGTGGCCTGTCTGGAGCTGGGCAACAAGGGTATTCAGGCTCCGGGGGCTTTGGAGGGGCGCCTGAAGTTCAGAGGCTGGTCACCACACGGGCCACGAAGATGACCTTGTAGGTCTCCTTCACGTCCCCCCGGAGCTGCAGCAGCGTGGACACAACGAGAGGCTGGTCTGGCTGGAATGGGAAGGGGGTTGAGGGAGGGGCCCTCAGCCACGGGCATCTGGGAGATCTGAGGTCCTTCCCTGCCTATTCACTTTCCACCCACAGCAGCTAACCACCACCTCTCCCCAGGGTGGTGCAGGCCCCATCCACAGCCAGCTGTTATTTTATTTATTTATTTTGAGACAAGGTTTCAGTCAGTAGCCCAGGCTTGTCCTGAACTCACTATGAAGTCCAGGCTGGCCTTGTACTCATGGCAGTCCTCCTGCCTCAGCCTCCTGAGTGCTGGGTTCACAACAGGCATGTGCCACCACGCCTGGCTTATGTGGTGCTGGGGAATGGAACTCAGGGCCTCGCGCTTGCTAGGCAAGTGCTTTAACCACCATGCCATTCCTCCAGTTTTTAGTTTTGATTTTGAGACATAGTCCTGCTATGCTGCTGGGCTTAAAGTTGTTATCCTCCTGCCTCAGCCTTCCCATGGTGCCTGTAGGCCTGGCTCAGCCTAGAGCTCCCATAACTCCAAGATACCTACATCGAAATCACTGGGCGGCACCCAGGAAATGCTGATGGTCTTCGTCTGGCCGCGGTCCACAGAGCCCCTGCAGGGCTCGACAGAGAAGCCCTTCTGCTGCAGCCAGCCAGCGCAGTCCAGGCTGAACTCCAGAGCCTGTGGAGAGGTCAACTTAAGGAGGGGCCGGCACCCCAGGAAGGCATGGGAATGGGGGGACCACAGTGCTCACCCCATGCCCTACTGCAGGGAAATTCAGGGTATGCCCGTGGGGGGCAAGACTGGGGCTGCCCAGGTGGGAAGGGCTGGGAAGCTGCCAAGGGGCTCACCTTCTTCAGAGGCTGCTGGGTGGACCGGATACAACCCACCTGCAGCTCTCGGGTGGCAGGTGGGGCTGGGCTGTAGGGGTCAAACTGGATGCAGTCCAGGGTCACCAGGATGGGCCTCAGCTCTTCAGCTTCTGGAGGGGAAGGTAGGCTGGGAACTGGCTGAGTGCCCAGGCGAGGCTGGGGTGTGGCTGTGTTCTCTGTCTCTCTCTCTCTGTCTCTCTCTCGGAACTGGGAGATCTAACCCAGGCCCTTCAGACCCAGCTACATCCCCAGTTCATTTTTAATTTTGATTTTGGCACAGGGTCTTGCTATACTGCTAAGTTACCTAGGGTGGGCTCTTACTTGAGATCCTCCTGCCTCAGCTTCCCATGGTGCTGGGATTATAGGCCCCCCCCTCTCTCTTTCAGTATTGGAGATTGAACACATGCTCTGAGTGTGTGTGTAAATGTTTGAGACAGGGTTTGGCTCTGTAGTCCAGGCTGGTCCTGAACTCACTATGTAGCTCAGACTGGCCTCAAACTCAAGGCAATCCTCCTGCCTCAGCCTAATGCTAGGATTATAGGCATGTGCCACCATACCTGGCTTATATGGTGTTTGGGAATTGAACCTAGGGCCTTGTGCTTGCTAAGCAAGTGCTTTAACCACTGAGCTATGCCCCAAGTCCAGTGAACTTTCAGTCTTCTTGACTCAGCCTCCCAAAGTGCTAGGATTATAGGACTGTGCCACTGAGTCTGGCTTGGACTCTCCAGAACACAGTCTGCAGTGGCTGTCCTGCCTGGCCTTAGCGGTCACGGGCAGGGGATCCCTGCCTCCCCTGCAGGGCCTGGTTGCATCCCCTTGCCAGGAAGCGTGCCAGGGTCCTCCGACTGCTACCAGGGGACAGGGCTCACCCTCTCTGTGTTCAAGGTCAAGGGCCGGGATCACGGTCAGAGACTCCACAGGCACATCCAGGGGATCTCCGCCCTCCACGAACATCACGTGATCCCGGGCAGCCCCCTTCAGCAGAATCTGGTGGGAGATTTTCTGGGGACAAGACGTGGCCCACCTGTCCCCAAAGCTTCTAAGGCGAGTGCAGGGGGAGGGGCAGGGAGAGCCCAGGGCGCTGGCGGTAGGGGCTGGGCCTCCAATGTGGGCAGCCGTGCTGTGGGCACTGAGCCTCCCCCTTCCCCTTCTCCTTCCCCTCCATTTGTTTGTGATGCTGCGAGTTGGACCCTGGGCTTTTATCACGAACTACATCCCCAGGTCATTTTCTATTTTTGATTTTGGGACGGGGTTTTCCTCAGTAGCTGAGATGCCCAGCCGGGTTGTGCTTGTGACACTCCTGCCTCAGCCTTCCAAAGTGCTGGGACCGCAGGTCTGTGCCCCCGGGGACCAGGTCCCACCTTTTCGAAGAGCACCACGAGGAGTCGGTCGGAGAAATACAGGCTCTCATGGTCGGGGCTGAAGGTTACGGTGAAGCTCTGCGCACAGCCGGGGTCCATGGTGCCCTTGACAGGGACCACGCTGAACACGCTCTGGCCGTTGTAGTTCTGCGTGCCTGTGGGCCAGTGGGGCAGGGTGGCAGTGGCATGGACGGCCCCGCTCTGGGTACTGCGCGGCCTCCCTTGTCCTTGATGGTCCCCTGCTCACCGACGACCTCGGTCCTCTGGGCACATGAGGCCAGGAACCGCGGCAGCTGCTGCCGGGCCTCAGCCCTGGCGCTAGAGAGGCTGTCAAGCCGCACGGAGAACTTGACGGGAAGCAAGGACTCGTTCTGCAGCTGCCAGAGGAGGACGCCACGGTGAGACACGTGGCTGGTGTCCAGGACATGGCCACCCGCTGCCCAGTCACCCTGGCTAGAGGCCAGGTGGCAGGAGCCCCCGAGTTCCACCTGGCTGGGCATGACCGGCACCATCCCTCCTGGGTCCTTCCTGTTCGTCCTCCAGGACTCCTCTATCATACCTGAGCCTGTCCTTGCCCTGACCCTTGCTGAGTGTCCCCCTTCTCCTGTGGCCCTGTGGTGGGCTCTGCTCTGGGCCTCTACTGGGAGGAGGGGCAGGTGTCTGCTGGGTGAGTCCAGGTGACAGTGGGATAGAAGATGACCTCTCCTTGGAAGTCTGCACTCCCCCACCCCCAGGCGCCTGAGGGGAGCTCCAAGGGGCAGGTGTCAGGTAGCAAAGTGGTAGGGACTCCATGCAAAGGCCCTGGGGACTAGGGGACGTGGGGCAAGGAGCTTGCCAGGGTGGTGTCAAAGGGGAAGGCCATCTCTATATTCTCAGAAGCCCAGGCCCTGTTGTTGAGGGCAGCTGGGGCCTGGGGTAGGGGCACAGCCAGGTGGACATAGACAGCCGGCCCTGCCTGAGCAGACCTTGAAGCTGGAGGACACAGACTCCCCAGCCAGCACGTAGCCCATGTCCAGGGTGTCCCCATCAATGGAGCAGGTGATCACTGATGCCACGCCGGTACCCGTGAGTGTGAGGGGGAGTGTGCCGTGCTTGGTCATGACTTCCAGTGTTTCTTGGGCCTAAGGGACATGTCCTCAGTCAGGCATGTGGGAGCTCAGCAGGTGAATGGTGGGTCCCCACTTTGGGCTTGGCCAGGGAGGGGACAGCAGGAGAGGCGGCCTCCAGGCCAGGCGCGATCCGTCCAGGCCTGAGAGATGAGGGTGTCTGTGGCCACGAAGGGTTCTGGGGCAGGCATCATCTGGCCGCAGGGCTGTGGCCTCTGCACTTGCCTGGATGCTCTCGTAGGGCGAGAAGGTCAGCACCAGGACTTGCGTCTCACCAGAGCGCAGCTGGCTGGGTGGGTTCTGAAGGATGAAGGGACCGCTGGGGCTCAGCACTGACATTTTCACCTGAGGCCTGGAGTCAAGGAGGATGCAGGGAGGCCTGCGGGCCCTGCCTTCCCACCCCACCTGCCAGAGCGCCGGCAAGGTCAGCAAGGATACAGCAAGGTCCTCTGGGGATGTGTTCAGCACCGAGACCTTCTTGGTGTTGTGGTGTCCTGAAACAGGGCAGGGCGGCCAGCCACAGGCCTCACGCAAAAGAAGGGGGCTGGAGGAGAGTGGGGGGAGGTGTCTGGGTCCCAGGGGTGGGTGCAGGACTCTAATGACTATGTCCGCTCAGACTCACCCACAGCTACGTCACCGAAGTTAATGACCCTCCTGCCCTTGTCAGATGTCACCACCAGTGACGGGGCCACCGCTGGACACCACAGCTCCAGGTACAGGGTGTTGTAGGGGCTGCGGGCAGGGCAGGGCATGCTGAGGGCAGAGTGGGCACCCCGTGCTTGCCCAGAAAGCAGAGCAGGGACCGAAAGTCTGTGGCCAGCCACGCCCCATCCTGGCCTATTCGCCCTGCACCTGAAACTCAGGGGTTCCAGTCCTTTCCTGTCTTTGACGTCACCGCTGGCGACGACACAGGGGACCACAAACTTGTCAAACTTCCCTTGGAAGGCTCTGGCCAGGGTGGCCTGGACGGCGAGGTGCTCCTCAGCTCTGGAATGAAATCAGGGTCTGGGCTCATGGCCCAGCTCCCCACCACTGCCGGGCTCAGCGGGGCAGCTCAGCATGGGACCAGACTTCTTCACCTGCTCCCCGAGCCCAACTCAGAGCCCTCTCCAGGAAGGGGGTGGCAGCAGCCAGTGACACCCTGGGTCCCCAGCAGTAACTGGCTTTCCTGCGGGCAACCTAGTTAGGTAGCCATATTCCTGATGCCACAAGGACGAGTCCAGGGCGAGCAGGTGGCTGGTGCCCACCATGGCTCCTGGGGAAGGCTAAGTTGGGGCGGCCCCTCTCCTCCAGCCCAAGGAGCAAGCCTGGTCAGGGTGGTGGTAGGCCAATGCCTAGGGTGGGAGCACCTGGATCCAGCTGGGCCTGGAGCTGCTCAGCCCCGGACCTCTAGCCACACAGGCTAGAGGCTAGTGCAGCTGTGGCCCAGGCAGTTGGTGAATGGTCCCCAGGGAAGCAGTGTGGCGGAGTCCCCCAGCACACCCTGCCTGGAGATCCTGCTTCTGCAGCTCCGGGGCTTGACGGGTGGAGGCCCAGGGGAGCCGATGCGGGTTCACAGAGATTTGCCTCCTCGCTTCCCTCTCCGGGGCAGCCGTGTCTTTCTGGAACTGTGGGAGGGAGAGCTGGCTATGGGATTGTCCTGGCGGTCCGCCCGGTGCCCAGAAGGCACCACATGCCCCGAGGCTCCTTAATGGCCCAGCCGTGTAGGCTAACCCTTGCCCGAGCAGTGGGAGCTGCTGGAGGGCCCGGGTTTGGAGTAAAGACAGGCCCAAGACCTGACTGGCTTTGTGGGCACGGCTGAGCACAGTTCAGGGGGAGGTGGCGGGGCTCTGGGGTGGCCTAGGACTGCGATGGGGAAACAGGCGGGGGAGGACGTTGGCGCACTGGGGTCCTTGGCCCTGCTGCCTTCCCCACACCCAAGGTCTGTGTGCTGTTGTGGGCACAGGCTGGAGAGTGCTGTCCTGTCACCCCAGCCCTCAGGTTGACGTGAGGCACAAGGACCCTTTGTGGTGCCCGGCCCTGTGGGGTTTATCATGGATGCCAGCCATTTCTAGGGCATGTTTGTGAAGGTTTCTGTGTGTTCTCATGCAGGCTATGAGGCTGCACCCGGGTTTCAAACTAGTCCTGCCTGCCAGAGCCCAGCTGCTCTAGGACCCAGCCCGCAGTCCCTCCTGGACCCCTACCAAGTTGTCTCCCCACAGGACCCTTCCCTCCCCTCCACCTCCCGCCTCCGGCCCCAGCAGGCCCCTGGCTCCCTCTGCGCTGTGGTGCTTCCAGGAGGAGGGCCTCACAGGAAACGCTCTTACTCAAGAATGCGTCCCACGTTCTGGCACACAGGTGGCCGGAGAGGCTGCCGTCCCAGTGCCCCAGGCCTGGCACCCCTTCTGGGCCCCGCCTCGCTTCTCTCTGGCCATCTGCCCCACGAGGCTCCACATACCGGTTTGGCCTCTGTGTCCTTGGCCAAGGTCTGCGGCGTTTCCTGGCGCGTCAGCTCAGGTGGCAGCATGGGCTGGAAGGCCACCTGGACCAGGCACCGCTGTGGGAAGTCGTGGGGACACCGCTGCCCCAGGGGTCCCCTCCAGGCCACCTCTGGGAGCCCTCTCCCATTTCCTGTGGAAGGCCCTCCCCTACCGCTGCTGGGGGGCAGGAGGGAAGCATCCCAGTTAGGAGCCCTGGTGGTGGGGCAGGGTCCACAGGGCTGGCGCAGGATGCAGCTGTGCTGGTGAGGCCCTGCCTGCGCAGCCCACATGTGAGGGTGCGGCCCTACTCGCTCAGTCGCCTGCATGTACCCGCTTTCCCAGCACCCCTGCTCTTTGCTCTGTGCAGCCCTTCTCAACCAGCCCGGGGAGGAGGCTCTGTGACAGTGTCCACAGTGGGAGGGGACAGTGGGAGGCCATGAGGGACAGAGGGAGGGGAGGAGGGAGCAGGAAGGAGGAGAGGGAGGGGGAGACAGCGTGCTGGTGGAGATGGAACCAGTACAGCAGTGGTGCGCGCCAGTTTAATAACAGTAATTTAAAATACATGTGTTCATTGAATTTCGGCCAGGGGCCAGGCCCAACACTGCCCGGCAGAAATGGGCCTCATCCAAAGGGACTCTGCTCCCTGGCTGCTTGTGCTGTGTGGGCAATGGCCGGCTGGTCCCAGGGTCCCCACACCCAGTGTCCCTCCAGCTGCGGGCAGTGCTGACTGCTCCAGGTACTCCCCTGTCTCAGTCAGTCTGGGCTGAGGGAATGGTGGCCTCTTTTCACTACCCTGCATGTCCCTGGTCCCTGCTCTTCGGCCATGGGACCTCCTTGACCTGGCTGGTGGTGAGGCTCTGGCTCGGGGGGAGGGGTACAGCCAGGGGCCCTAGGGCCCTGGAGACCTAGCTGTCCACTCACCTTTCCTGGCCACACAGTTCCCACTGCAGGGGAAATGGTGACCGGCGCGCACGGGGGTGGCAGGAACTCAAAGGACGTGGGCCCCACTGGGGAGGGGTCACCGGAGCCGATGCGGGGCACGGAGTGAGTCAGTGAGTTCGTGCTCACGTGGGAGTTGACGACATACAGCGTGGCCACTGAAGTGTCGTACAGCGCAGTGGCTGCGAACTTGATCTGGTAGTGAGACAGCTCCAGGGGTGGGTGGACACCCACTGCACGGCAAGACATCTTGAAGCACCTGGAAGTGGCCAGCGTGGGTGGCCCTCAGTGCACCGAGTCGGGGTGCTAGCGCTGGGCACTCCAGAGGCCCAGGACTTATTCCTGAAGTCCTCACAGGGGGCCCCTTAACCGGCTCTGAAAATTCCGCATAGCCCTACGCCCATTTTTGGTGGGGACGAAAATTAACCAAGAGCTTAGAGAGTTGCAAAAGAGTGAAATTCTAGATGATTATGCTAGATTGCTATCGACATTTAAAAATTCAAACTGCCAGACTCCGTGGCACAGGTCTGTAATCCTGCTGAGAGGATGAGGCAGGAGGATTACCAGTTTGAGCCCAGCCTGGGCAATTTAGCAACTCAGTGAGATCCTATCTCAAAATCAAAAATAAAAAAGGGCTATGGATGTAGCTCAGTGTGAAGGGTCTTGGTTCCACTTCCAGGAGCACCCTGCTCAAAGAAAGAGACAGCTGTACTGTTTGTCTGAAAAGTCATGACGCATTTGGCAATAGCTGACGCTACTCCATCTTTGAAAGTGTTGGAGTCATTCTCATTCATATTATTGCTATGTATTTGACAGCTGACAGTTTTAGTTTCATTCCTAAAACAGAAATTTGGTTGAGTTTTGGAAATTTTATAAGTTGAAGATGGAAGATCAAACTGTTCATTTTCACCATATTTTACTGTTTTATTTCCATACAGGGAAGAACGAACGTTGTGACCATTGGAGAGAGTATGTCAACTTGAGGCGATCAGGAACCACGCCCAGATTAGGCAGTTAGGAGCCCAACTGGAGTGGAGTGAGAGTGATTTGTGGGCCACTGAATGAGGGAAGAACCCCCACCAGGTTGTGGGAGGCCCAACTGGGAACTCAAACTGTATAAAAGGAAGAAGAAAGATGGTCCCAGCTTCTTCCTCTGGGAAAGCTCTCGCCTTTGCAACTGTCTACAGGCACCGACTCGCTACACGCCGTAGATCGTCGTCACAGATTCACTCCAGTCCCGACTTGCGCCTGTCTGCCCATTGCAGGTCTTCAGATCTTCAGTCTTTGGTCTTCACTCTCTGGTCTTCATCTTTGGTCTTCGAACAATGGAGATCTGCAGCAGACTCTCGCCGGCTGTCCTGCAGTCCTGGGCGGGAGTTCTGCCTCATGGCTGAGCAGCCATTGGACACTCCAGATCTCGCATGTGCAGGCCACCATCTTGGACTGTCTGTGTCCTCAGACTCATAAGCCTTCCGAATAGATCCTTTTGTTATAATTTCTGTAAATTCTGCCTTTTGAAAGAACCCAAACCAATACACACGTGAAGCTTGTGAAAAGTTGCATACAGTTTATGGTGACAATGCTCTACAAGAATCAGTGCTGGGTTGGAGGCTGCATAGCAAACCCAAGGTGCTGAGTTTGATTCCCCAGCACCACATAAGCTGGGCAAGATGGTGCACACCTGTAATGCCAGCACTCAGGAGGCTGAGGTAGGAGGATTGCTGTGAGTTCAGGACCAGCCTGGGCTACAGACAGAGACTCTGTCTCAATAAAAAAAAATAAAAAATAAATCAAGGTGGCCAGTGCTGATGATGATTCATGAACTTCCATGCTGGTCTCTTTGATCTCAATGATGCTCCTCAGTCAGGGACAGCCACTGAGGTTGATGATGGAAAAATAAGGCACTGACGGAGTGAAACCCTTGGCACATGACACACGAGACCACAGGAACACTGAACTCCCATCATTCCAGCGCTCACAGCCACCTGAAGGTGGCGTATGTGAGCAAGCTCGCTATTTGGGACCTTCATGAAACTGAAGAAGTCCATTTGATGGTGCGTGTGAACATCTGTGTATGCCCATTAAACATGAGGAACATGATCTTCTTTGAAGTGAGTGGTAACAGGTAATGAGAAGTGGGTTATTTGTAACAATATGGTACCTTTACGGTCTTGTGGGTTATTTGTAACAATATGGTACCTTTACGGTCTTGGTCCCAGTATGATGATTTCCTTCAAACATCGCATGCAGACGTTCATCTGAGGAAGGTTGTGCTCTAGGTGTGATAGGATTGTAAACGTGTTTTTTGGGCTTCCACCAAGGAATCAATCAACCTATTCAAATGTGTACCACAGGTAACTGGACAGCTTGAATGATGCCACCATCCAGAAACACCCAGAGCTCATTAATCGTCAGGAAGTTGTGTTCCATCAGGACAATGTCAGACCACACACAAGCTTGATCAACCATCAAAAATTCCTGGAGACTGGCTGGGACACGTTGCCATACTCACCACACTTGCCTGGCCCTGTGCCTTCAGATTTCCACTTGTTTTCCTCTGCAAAACTTCTTATGTGGTATAATGTTCAAGTCCGATGAGGTTATAAAATCAGCACCTTGCTCAGTTTTTCACCAATAAAGAAAGGTTCATCTATTGATGAGGAATTCTGAATCTCAGTGAATAATGGCAAAAGGTTATGGAACAAAATGGGCACGAATTAATTGACTGATCTGTGTTCTTTATATAAATAAATGACCTTTAAAAACGTCATAACTTTTCCGACAACCCAATACATACCATAAAAAGTTTACAGTTAAAAAAAAAGAACAGGTATTTGGTATTTTAACTGTTCAAGATTTTATATTATAAATTATCCTTGAATTCTTGTACCTTCCTCATGAATTTTTATTCCAGCTGTGTTTTTGTTTTGTGTGTGGTGTTGCGCATTGAACCTGGGGCTGTGTATACTGGGTGAGCACTGGCCACCGAGCTGCATCCTTAGCCCCCAATTACATGGACTGGCTTTGTGGGAGCCTGGGGATGGAGCCCAAGGCCTTCGTGCTATTCCCTGCCCTTTATTTGTGTGTGTGAGTGTGGTGGGCAAGGTCTTGCTCTGTAGTCCAGGCTGGTCCTGAGATCACTACACAGCCCAGGCTGGCCTCAAATTCACAGCAGTCCTCCTGCCTCTGCCTCCCGAGTGCTGGGATTGCACGTGTGCACCACCACGCTCAGCTTGTGCTGCTGGGGAACCAACCCCAGAGCCTTGTGCTTGCTAGGCTAGTGCTGTAAGCGCTGTGCTATACCTTCAGCACCCCTGCCCGTTTCTGGTTTTGGTTGGGGACAGGATCTCACTAAGTGGCTAAATGCCAAGTTGCCCAGGCTGGGCTGGAACCTGAGATCTTCCTGCCTCAGTCTTCCCGAGTGCTGGCATGACAGGCCTGCACCACCAGGCTGAGTTTTTAATTTTTTTGTACATTTTACCTTGAGACAGGGTTTTACTGAGTCACCAAGGCATTCACGGACGTCTTCACGTGCACACTTCCCTTGCAGACGCGTGCATCTGCACACGTGTGTATCTGCACACGTCCACTCACAAATGCTCCTGCACATGCACTCGCCCCTCTGCACCAAACTCTCATGCATGTGCATGATCACCCAGCACACTTGTCTTCACGGTGCACGGCTGTGCAGAGCACATGTGCCCACTGAGGACACTGTCTGAAGATCTACTCGTACACTCCCACCCACACACGCAGGGTGAGCAGCCCAGAGCGAGGGGCCGCCTGGTCGCGGCCTGTCCCTCCCAAGTGGCCCCGAGGCCCCTGCTGCAGCCTCACCGGTTTATGTCCGACTTGCACACCAGCTCAAAGCTGTACTCCTTGGCCTTTGTGGGCTGGAAGATCACATCGAGCTCCAGGGTCTCCAGAGGCAGGATTGTCCCAAACCCGTCATTGGGCTGGACGTCCACAAACTGGGGAGCAGGCCGAGGTGATGTCCAGGCGACACAAGCGTGTGGGCCATGGGCTGTGAGCGCTCGCATGTGTGTGGTGTTCGGTGGTTAGGGATGTATGGATGAGAGTGGACAAGGGGCAGCCTGAAAGGGCTGAGGGCCCTGAGAATGGCCCCATGTGGCACAGGACAGGGAAGCTGTGGACGGAAGGGGCAGCAGGCCTGGAGCCTTGCGAGGGAACCACGACAGAGAGAAGAGAGGGAGGCAGAAGGATGGGGTGGTGGGACGCAGAGATGGGTGCAGGCCAAAGCTAGGGACAGCTGGGGCAGCCAGGTGCTCGCCCCATGCCCGTACCCCTGTCCGGCCGCAGCAGGTACCTTGGGGAGCCCCACGAACCCAAACTCCTGGGGCAGCAGCGAGTGGTTATGCAGAGTGACGCGGGTGCGCACGGCCTCGTATATGGTGCAGTGACCGAAGTCTACTTCGGGAGGGCTGATCTCCAGGTCTGATGTGGTGACGATGGCGTGGACAGTGAAGCCCACAGGCTTGGTCTGAGGCCAATGCAAAGCAAGTTATCAGCCCATGGCAGTTCAGTGCCTGTGTCCCCTGTAATGACAATGTCTGGTTCTGCTGCCTCTGCCAAAGGTGTGCCCTTTCCAGAACACAGCTGTCTCCTCCACCCAGCCCCTTGTGGTGTTCCCTGCCATGTGAGCATGTGCACTGGAGTGACAGAGTGGAGGGGAGGCAGGGGAAATGGGCAGCTGAGGGGTCAGTAGTAGCACAGGTGCCAGGGGCGTGTGACAATGTGCGGTCGTGCACATCTGTGCCCAGGGTAGGGGAGAGGCACACTGTGTGTGCACACAAAGCAGTGCGTGTGCTTGTCCCCAGAGTCTGCTGTGTGAAAGGTGACCGGATCACGGGTGCTGTGCTCATCAACGGGGTCCTCCACGCACGGCACAGAGCTACATGGGGTGGAGCCGGGTCCCTGGGCTGTGGCCTGGCAGGGCAAGTTCTTGTCCCTGGCTCCTCCCCTCCTCACTGCTTCCTGGGTGCCCTGGGGTGAACTGCTGTTCTCTGTCCGGCTCTTCCACCGTGTAGTTCCTGCCTTTGAGCCAGCAGAGCATGAACTGACCTCACAAGACTGCAAAGAGCACCCTTCCTTTAAGTTGCAGGCATTGGGTGTTTTGCATGGTGATGGGAATGTGATGCATACATGTGGCGTGTCTGTGTGTGCACCCATCCATGCATGCAGCATACGTTCTGTGCGGTGTGCCCGTGTGTCTGTGATGGTGCCTGGAGACACCTGTTCCTCACGGGCGTGAGACCTGGGGGCTGCCTTCTTTCGCCTCCTTCACTGTGGGGGCTGTGGGGGCAGGAGGCCTCTAGGCCCTCCACCTGCCAGCAACGGGGACAGACAGCCCTGCTTTCCCGGGACCTACTGGGCAGTGCCTTGCACAGACCTGGTCAGCCACCCAGATGGTCACCGGAGCCTCCAGAACTCGGCTGTCCTTGTCAAAATACTTCTTGGCATCCTCCGGGAGGGAGTGCCTGCAGGAGACAGAGCGCACTTCAGTGCACTTTCTCTTTTTCTGTTTTCCTTCTTTCTTTCCTTTTTTTTGAGACAGGGTCTCGCTCTGCAGCCCAGGCTGGTCCTGCACTCACTATGGAGCCCAGGCTGGCCTTAGACTCTGGCAGTCCTCCTGCCTCAGCCTCCTGAGTGCTGGGATGACAGGCCTGTACCACCATGCCTGGCTTATGTGGTGCTGGGGAATCGAACTCAGGGCCTGTGCTTACAAGGTAAACATTTTAGCTGCTGTGCCAGGCCTCCAGTCCATCTTCTTCTTCCTTATTTTTTATTTTTATTTTTTTTGAAGTAAGTTCTTGATAAGTTGCCCCGGCTGGGCTCAAACTTGCTGTCCTCCTGCCTCAGCCTCCTCGAGGCTGCACCACCAGGCCTGGCTTGTGCATTCTTCTTTGTATGCGGGGAGATAATTGTGGGGAAATAATGTGGCCTGTGAATAGGCCTGGATGTATGCGGGGGGCAGAGGTTCTGCGAGGTTCACGCGGGGCCATCTCTGTTCTCAAGGAACCTGCAGCTGACCCAAGATGCAGGTCGGGGGCTTTGCAGCCTCTGAGATGCCATCTGCCACAGGCCACTGCAGGAGCTGTGCAAGGGCCCTGGGACTAAGGGACAGGACTTATTTCTGAGTTGTACTGAAATAAACAGTAGTAAATTTCACAGTCATGTTTCAAACGAACAAGGAGTCTATCACCTGAATGAGATTTGAAACATCCCTTTGAAAATCATATTAAAAATAGTTTGCTGTGTGATTACCAAAGGAAGTTAATATTGTTATAGAAATATTAGAAACACATAAATAAGAACAATCCCCTCGCATAGGCAGTGTACTGGGCAGTGGAGAACAGGCCCGGACATTGCTCTGAGTCCCACCATGGAGTAGACACAGAAGCCCAGCCTCCCCTGCCACTGACCCCTGCTTTCATGGGACTCTCCCTCCCACTGGGTCCCCACTCTCTCTGGATCCTCCACCCCTGGGCCTCCGCACCCATCGACCCCCAAGTCCTGCTGGGCCGTTCTACCACCAGCCAGTGTTCCTGACCCCTAGCACTGGGCTTCGGGACAGGCGACGAGCTCCCCTCTGGGGCAGCCACCCAGAATGGAAAGTTGATGTGAATCACTCAAGGCCCACATGGCAAAGAAGCTGGGGACTTGCCAGGGAGCCTGAGACACCAGCGGCAAGAAGGATGGAGGCCTTGGGACAGGGAGGCTGTGGGACACCTCAGAGGGAGAACGGTCTCAGGGCAGGATAGAGAGACAGGCTTCAAGTGTGTGGGACAGCCTGACAGAGAACCTCGGGGGACTGGGACCGAGGGGTCAGGATACCACAGGAGCGCACAGCTGAAGGCAGTGCCTCACCCGCACCCGAGGCCCACTCACCGTGGCAGGAACTTGAGCTGCACGGAGCATGAACTCAGGGCCTGGATGTAGCCCGTCTCGGGCAGGAGCTCCATGTGACCCTTCAGCTCCTTGCACACCTCGAACCGCAGGCGCAGGGCCGCTTTTGACCTGCAGGAGGGCACAGGGTCCCAAGTCAGGTGGCTGTAGGGCGCGACCCTGTGTGCTTAACCCTTGGGATCATTAAGGTGTCTCGAGCCGGATGCGGTGGTGCGTGCTGTGAACCCAGCACTCGGGAGGCTGACTGCAAGTTTAGGGTCAGCTGGAGAAACTTAGTTGAAGGCCAGACTGAAATACACAGTGAGACCCTGTCACTGATGTGGATCAAGCCCGGGCCCTTCGCATTGAAGCGCACCCACACCCCTTTTCTGTGGTACTGGTGATGGAGTCCAGGGCCTTGCGCTCAACTGCATCCTCAGCCCCCTTTCCAATTTTTTATTTCAAGGGAAGGTCTTGCTAAGTTGCCCCAGATGAGCTCAAACTTGGGATCCTCCCACCCAGCCTCCCATAGTGCTAGGATGACAGGCCTGTGCCCCGGGCCTGGCCAGCAGTGCCGCTCGCTGCACACACTGTCCAACCACTGCAGGGTCCCCTCACTGTGAGAGAACATCCAGTGTCCCGCTACCCATAGGCTCATTTTTCTGAAATAAAATATGACAAAAATTCTTTAAAATATATTTAGAAACAACCACAGCACCACTGAAATATGGTGACAACCAGACCTCCGAGATTCAAGTCCTTTTTGGGGAAGAACTCCTGCCAGGCAGCTGCTGGGTGATGGGCCTGGGGTGCTTGCAAGGGGTCCCCACCTTGGGTTCCTGCTTTCTCAGATCTGAACTGGGCTCTGGAGAGCCCTGAATGCCCCAGCCACAGCCAGGGCTCAAGCTCCCAACACAGGAGCAGCCAGAGAAATCTCGTCAATCCAAGGGCTGCCTACCTCCCCGTGTCCACCTGAGAACTCCCCTCTGCCCCGCCTGTCCTGGGTTCCTTCTGCAGAGCAGCTCTGGGCGAACAGCTCCTGCTTGCTCCAAGCATTGGCACGGGTGGGGGAATCTTTTGTTACCAAAGCAGGGATGGAAAGGGGAAGCTGTTCGCTGGTCCCCTGGGAATCACAGGCAATGCTTCCAGAACCTTTTAGAACAGATGTGTTTGACCAGGGGCCTGCTGTGATTTTACCCTTTTATGAGTGAAGACAAACTGTCTATATTTTATCAATAGAAAATACATAATTTACAGTAGCTAATGCACCCAAATATTACAACTACCTTTAAATAATTCTTACTATGATGTAAAAATACCAAGGGCAAAAGACGGTGGGCCGTGGGGTGGACAGACATGCTTGTTCTAGAACCTTTTGGTACTTCTCTAAAATGCCTCGAATGAGCCTCATCTGCCTGTGGCCCAGCGTCTCCCAGTCTCCCGTCTGGCTGTGGCTCCAAGGACTGAGCCCACAGGGACCCCGGAGGTGCAAGTGGAGTCCTGCCGTGGACCCTGGCAGTGATTATTGTGTTTGCTGGGCCAGCTTAGGAGCTGCCAAGGGACAGTAAAGCCGCCTCTAGAGGTGTTGGGTGGGTCAAGGAGCCATGGCCTTGGGTTCCAGTTTTGAGGTTTTTTTTTTTTTTTTGAGACAGCAGGTCACTCTATAATCCAGGCTCATCCTGCACTCACTATGCAGCCCAGACTGGCCTTGAACTCATTGCAATCTTCCTGCCTTAGCCTCCCGAATGCTAGGATTACAGGCATGCACCACTATACCTGGATAATTTTTTTTTTACATGGTTCTGGGGATCTGAACCCAGGGACTTGCAGATGCAAGGCAGGTGCTTTAACCACTAAGCTGAGCCACAAACCCTGGCCTCAGGGTCTAGTCTGGAGCCTTGCCCCTTCCTCTCTGGGGCTGACCTCTGCTCTGCTTCCTGGCCGCCATGCACTAGGCAGCTCTGTTCTTCCTGCCTTCCTGCTGTGATGTTCCTGCTTCAGAGCCAGTGACCATGAACTGAACCCCCCGGAAGAGTGAGCCAAGTTCACTCTGCTCTGGGTGCTCGGCATTGTGTGACCGAGAGGGCTGTCCTGTAGAGCTGACAGCTGTGCAGACACCAAGGGACCAAGAAGGCATGAGGGGGCTGTCCTGTAGAGCTGACAGCTGTGCAGACACCAAGGGACCAAGAAGGCATGAGGGAAAGCCTGCCTCGTCTCTCCTCTCTCCTGCTCACCATGTGCCTGCCAGGGCTGAAGAGGCCATTGGAGCCGTGGGCATCTCCTCTGTATCCACCCTGACCTCCTCTTAACAACAATGGGGACTCTCCTCCGACATGCACCCTACCACTACCGCACCTGCGCAGGGCCCCTGTGACTGCTGGTGCTGGTGACACGGCCCCGTGGAAGGAAACCGTGCAGGGGCTTAGGGGCTGTGCCTGCCTCTCTCTACAGCTGGCTCCACTGTTTCCCACCTGCTGCCTCTGGCCCTGGGCACGAGTGCCAAGGGGTCTTCATGAGCCAACACCTTCTCCTCATTCACAGGGCTTAAACCCACTGTGTCAAAGGAAGCTACCTATGACTGACACTGGATTAGAAAACCCACTAAATGGCCAAGCACAGGGTGAAACTGAGGCAGGGAGAGGGCAAGTTTGTGCCCGACTTAGCAAGACCCTGTTTCAGAGTTAAAAATAAAAGGGGCTGGGGACGTGCTGAGTGCCAGGCCCGAGTTCAGTACTCAGCACTAAAAAAAAAAAAAAGTCTCTCAACAAACTCATGCTGACAGATATGTGCCTTGGGGTGGGATGAGAGTGCAGAGCTCCCCATGTACCCCTCTCTGTCCTGGCCCTGGCCAGGAAGCACTCGATACTCTGAGATAGGTCCTGTCCAGCTTGGTCCACCAGGAGACAGGCTGAACCTCTCTCCTAAGCCTCCTGCTTCCCCGAGGGAATAGCTATTCCCCCTGGCTATGGTAGCACTATGGCTGGAGTATAAGGTCCCTTGGGGGGGTCTCCACTTCTGGTGCAGGCAGCCTGGGGACACCAGTGGGCTGTGTCTCCACAGGTGTGACCCGAGGACCTGGCAGGTCAGGTCACAGGAGCCCTTTCCTCTGGGGTGTGGTTGCTAAGAGTGGACGGGCCTGGGCTCCGGGTCAGCAGGCTGCATGCTGGTGACACAGAGGAGCTGGACTGTGAAACGGGGGAAGGCTTCTGCTCCAGACAGTGCCATCGCCACCCAGGCTGCACTCCGGGGCAGAGTACTACCCTGATGTTTGCACATGCTGGAAACACACTGTAAACAGCATACTGGTTTTCTCAGGTCTTTGTCTGTGTCCCCTGTTGGCCCACATCCGTGTCCTCAGCCCTCATCTGGTGCTCCAGGTGGCAGAGGGAGCACATTTACGAGATGTGGCCACAGCTGGCCACAATCACCTTGGCCTTCTCCCAGCGTCCTTGAGGCCTGAGATGCCCAGGGGCATCTCATGGGGCCACAAGCAGGCATGGGCCAGGGGGTCTCTTCTGGGGAATCCCTGCATTTCTGGAGCCCATGGGGCTCCTCAGCTTGGGGCTCCTCCTCCATCTTAAAATCTGTCCCTGTCCCTCCTGCCACTCCAAAATGATGCCTCATGATCCTGGGAGCCCCTGACTAAAGCCCTCAGCCTCTGCCACCAGGGGACCCTACACCAGCAGCATCTCCAGTCCCTGGGTGGGGGGTTCCTGCTGCTGTGCCAGAGGCTCACCGTGTGCGCACGAGGATCGCGTCCTGGTATAGCCGGTCATACATGCAGATCTTTAGGTCCACGTTGGGCTGAGGCACCCAGACCGGCACATCCGTGGCAATGCCAGTGGCTCTGAAATATAACTGAAGGGAACAGGGACCTTAGTGACATACTGGACCCCACTGTCCCCAGCTGATGCTGGCTTGATGCTGCAGCAGAGCTCGGCAGCCAAGTTCCCGGCAGTGACAGTCTGTAACATACAAACAGGTGAAGCAAGCTGGGCCTGCCTGTCATCTCAGCACTTGGGAGGCTGAGACAGGAAGGTTGCAGTGAGTGTGAGGCCAGCCTGGGCTACACAGGAGTAAGACCCTATTGAAAAACAAACATACAAACAAATAAAATAAAACATTGGGAGGTTAATAAACAAGCCCATGTTTGTGGGGTCTGGGTATTTCCATATCACTAGTACTTTTTTACTTTTTGGGCCAGTGGGATCATACCTAGGGGGCTTCAGAAATGCTTCCTCTTTTTTGAGACAGGGTCTTCCTCTGTACCCCAGGCTGGTCATGAACTCACTAAGTAGCCCCATCTGGCCTCGAACTCATGGCGACCCTCCTGCCTCAGTCTCCTGAGTGCTGGGATGACAGTCATGTGCTACCAGGCCTGATATTTGTGGTGCTAGGGAATCCAACTCGGGGCCTTATGCCTGATAGGCAGGCACTCCAGCTGCTGTGCTGTTCCTCCAGCCCCAGAAGCCCTTTTTATTTTAGTTGGAGATGGAGACTTGTTGAGTTGCCCGGGCTGGGATCTGTCTTGCAATTATCCTGCCTTAGCCTCCCCAGTAGCTGAGAAGATATGCACATTATTATCACTTAAAAGTTCTTGGTATCAACGTTTTTACACATAAATCTAGCTGAGTACTAAACTGCTATGTACTCATCCCAAAAGTACCCACTGCACTGAGAGAACCATGAGCACTGTGACATGAGAACTGTGGCACCGTGGGCACTGTGGGCACCGTGGGAACTGTGGGAAATGTGGGAACTGTGGGCACTGTGGGCACTGTGGGAATCGTGGGCATTGTGGGAATTGTGGGAACTGTGGGCACTGTGGGAATCATAGGGACTATGGACACTGTGGAGTCTGTGGGAATCGTGGGCACTGTGGGTACTATGAGAATTGTGGGAATTATAGGAGCTGTGGGTACCGTGGGAGCTGTGGGCACCATAGATACCATGGGAATCATGGGAACTGTGGACACCATGGGAAACACGGGAACTACAGGAACCATGGGAACTGGGGGAAATGCAGAACTATGGGAATTGTGGGGACTGACAGACTGTAGACACTCTAGGCAGTGTGGGACCCAAATGACCGTGCTCATGTGGAGTCTGTGGGCTACTGTCTGTGCTGTTGGTACCATGGGTTTTGTGAGGCCTGGCATCCGTGTGTTCTGGTAGTCCCTGAGTCCTGAAGGGCCATGCCTAGCCATTCAGGCTCCTGGTTTACATATGGTTTCCTGCCTGGAGTTGCTCAGAGTGGTTCTGTGTCCTGTTTCTTGCCACTTTTTGCAACTCAGGGGTTGTGGTGGCACTAGAGAGGAACGATGCTGCGGGGCCTAGCTGTTCAGACGGACCACAGTGGACACACTGTGCTCCCATTCCCAGGGGCTGTGGGAGGGTGCCACGGGGAGACAAGCAGGAAATGGCACCGCATGGTCAATACTAAACATCGGCTGAGAGGCAAGGGGTGACACCCGCTGCTGGCTACGTGAGCTTCCCAGGTGCCCCAGGGATGCCAAGGCCATGGGCCTGGACACACACACACACCTGAGGCCTGTTTTGTGAGTTGAGAGGACAACAATCTGGGCCTGGTGGTGTGGTGCAGCCTATCATCCTAGAACCATGGGAGGCTGAGGCAGGGGGATTGCAAATTTGAGCCTAGCCTGGAAAACTCAGCAACTTGATGAGACCTTGTCTCAAAATCAAAATTAAAAAACAGGCTGGGATGCAGTTCTGTTCAGAGGCTCTGGGCTCGACCCCCAGTACAAAACTGGAAAAAAGGAGTAGCACTGGCTGACTTGGGAGGGCTTGGACAAGGGCAAAGGTGCCAGCATCGTGAGAGGCAGGGATGGTCACTGGGAGGCAGCAGCGTGGAGCCTGGAGTGGGAGGAACAGGACAGGAATGATCCTGACAATAACCTTGTTAATAGCTGTGAACACATGTGTTTCACATGCTCTCATCGCACAAAAGAGACTTGCCTCGGGTCACCTGGATTTGGCAATTACAAACAAAGGTGCTTAAAGGGCATATCCTCCAATGATAACTTGTTACATTTATAAACAATGATAAACAGTAATCAAATATTTACCCACTTAGAAATTAAGAAAGAGAGTTCTAGTGATTAAGAGCCAGGGTTGGGCTGGGAGTATAGCTCAGAGGTTAGAGTGCTTGCCTAGCAAGGGCAAGGCCCTAGGTTCAATCCCTCAGCATCACATGAACTGGGCATGGTGGCACATGTCTGTAATTCCACCACTTGGGAGGCTGAGGCAGGAGGATTGCATGAGTTCTATGCCAGTATGGGTTATGTCATGAGCTCAGGAACAGCCAGACTGTTGAGATATTGTTAAAAAGAAAAAGCCAGGGCTTCCTATGTGTGGTGGCACAGGCTTATAACCCTGGCGCATTCTGAGAGCTGAGGCAGGAAGATACTTTTTTTTTTTTTTTTTTTTTGAGACAGTAGCCCAGGCTGTAGCCCAGGCTGGCCTTGCACTCATGGCAGTTCTCCTGGCTCAGCCTCCCAAGTGCTGGGATTATAGGCGTGTACCACCATGCCCAGCTTATAGGTTGCTGGGGAATCCAATTTAGGGCTGTGGACTTGCCAGGCAAGTGCTTTACCAGCTGTGCTATTCTTCCAGCCCCAGGATGCCCGTTTTGACCTGAGCCCTGTCTCAAAAAGTGTGTGTGTGTGTGTGTGTGTGTGTGTGTGTGTGTGTGTGTGTGTGTATGGTGGGGATGTAGCTCTGTGCAAAGGAACCTGGGTTTAATCTGAGTAGTGAAAAAGAAAAGAAAACCGCTAGGGATCTCAGCAAAAAAATGGTGGCAGATCCTAATACTGAGGAGGCTGAGGCAAGAGAATTTTAAGATCAAGTCCTAGCGGTGAGATCCCATCTCACAATAAAAAATAAAAAGGCTGGGCATGTGGCTCAGTGGTACACCACCCATGGATTTGATCTCTAGTACTGCAAAGGAAAGTAGCCAGGTCTTGTGTGTGCACACGTGTGCACATGTATATGTGTATGTGTCTGTGCTCCTGTGTGTAGGTGTGTACTTGTGTGTGTGGGCCATGGGATCTGCCACTGGCATGCCAGCTCACTATGCAGGACGGGGCAAAGGGCACCTCTGGGCAGCAGAGGCAGTCCCCGGCCTGCACCCAGAGCAACACACCAAGGGCAGAGGGAGACTTACCGCTGGACACTGCGGATTCTTAAACATGATCTTGAATCTGGACTTGACCTCTCCTGGGGTGATTGGGGTGAAGATGACAGGCACTTTGATAGAGCTGAAGGGGTTGATGTCCCCTTCTGTCACCTGCAGGGGAGGAGGGATGGCGGGATCAGCAGGCATCACAGCTCTCCTTAGGGCACCCTCCAGTGGCCCTCACGAGGGCTACACCCCTGCAGCGACCCATGGTTGCAAGACCAAGTCCCAGGAGTGTCCACGTGGTCACACACGGGTCCTAGTCCCGGCCTGGCCTGTGAGAAGGCACTGTTAGGCTCTAGCCAAGGTGGGAGAGGTGGCTGACCCCTCCCTTCACCCTCCTCCCGGGCTTGTGCACACACATGTGGCCTGTGGTCCTCCCCAAGGTGGCCTGGGTGTCCTACACCCTGGACACAGGCCCTGCTGGGCTACAAAGTGGGGAGGGGCTGCCCTGGTGCTGCCTAAGACCTCACTGTCCTGGAGTCTGTCTCTGGCCAAGTGGGAGATGCAGGGTGCCACCAGAGAGAGGAGGTGGGACTGCGAGGAGGAATGGGGGCTGAGAGTGGGCCAACCTTCCCCAGCGTGATCTCTGCCTGTTCCTCACTGGGCAGCAGTGCCATGCTGCTGGCCGTGGGGTCGCCCTCTGGTTCTGAAAGACAACATGAGACATAAAAATTGACCACGCACATCTCTGCTGGCTCTGGAAGGTCAGGTTGTCAGGGGGTGAGCTGTGCTGGGGAGAGACGCCCACCCCACAAGCCAGGGCACTGGTGAGAAACAAGACCCCATCTGTGGGTTAGAGGCCCCGCATCCCTACCCAGTTTTCCCCAAACCCATGGTGGGCTCCACACGACACTGGTCACACTAGGTTCTGTTCTTCTGTAGAAACCAAGAATCTGATTCTGAGAGGCATATGGAAACAGGAAGACCCCGGTCACCCAAAGCGGTTGCCTGGAGAGCCAGCGCAGAAGGGCAACACGGTTCCATGGCAGAAGATCGACACACAGCCCTGGCCAGAGCCACGCTGCCTGGGCCCCTGATCACTAGCAAGGACATAAGCCAGCCCCGTGGGGACATGAAACAGATGTCAGCTTGTGGCAGAGGGGGCCTCAGCCCTCATCTTCCACCTCACATGGAGGCACACACCTGTAATCCCAGCACATGGGAGCTGAAGCAGGAAGATTGCTGTGAGTTTGAGGCCAGCCTCGGTGAGTTCAGAAGCAGCCTGGACTACAGAGCAAGGCCCTGTCTCAAAACTAAAACAAAGAAACTTCTGTGCAAGTTCTGAGCCTCCAAGGCTCATCCTAAACATTGAGATACAGTTA
Organism: Ctenodactylus gundi; assembly: GCA_004027205.1. Lineage (NCBI taxonomy): Eukaryota > Metazoa > Chordata > Mammalia > Rodentia > Ctenodactylidae > Ctenodactylus > Ctenodactylus gundi. The sequence goes on from PVKB01005437.1 coordinate 82,935, forward strand.
AGAATAACCTGCTTGCTGCTGAGGGAATGGCTCAGCCGTTAATGCGCTTGCTCAGTGAGTGCTAAGTCAAGCACTAAGTACCCAAGTGTGATTCCCCAGCACCACATAAGCTGGGCATGGTGGCACACGCCTGTCATTCCAGCACTTGGGAGGCTAAGGCAGGAGGATTGCTGTGAGTCCAAGGCCAGCCTGGGCTCCATAGTGAGTTCCGGACCAGCTTGGGCTATAGAGTGAGCCCCTGTCTCATAAAACAAAACAAAACAAAAAAACCTGCTCAACTCAGCTTGCAGAGGGAGGAGAGCTCCAGGAATTGAAAGGAGGCCACAGAATGCTAGAGTCTACAGCCATGTGAGAAGCTGCAGAACAAGGTAGTCCAGGAAGCCGCCCCAGGCAGTCTGGGAAGGGCCGGGACCCGGGAGCTGTGAGCCGCGGGTGCAGACAGCAGCTGGCACCGGCCTTTGAAAACAAGCCTGTGTGTAATGCCAAGGGCAAGCACACTGAGCGTTTCCCTTTGAAAGGCTTCCCTGCAGCTCAGCAGCCCAGTGTGGCAGAAGCGGCGCTCAGCAGCCACACTAGGAGGTGACACAGGCAGGGCCATTTTGAAAAGAGCACAGGTTTGAACTGTTCAGGGTGAAAGAGGCCTCAGATGGGCCACATGCCAGGTATTCTGGGGACACTCTTAACTTGTCCTAGGAAGAAACTGACACAGAGATAGTTGGGGAGACGTGAAAAAGGCCACTGACCTCCCGTACGGTTGGGGTGGTAGTGAGAGCACCTCAGAGGGTGGAGAGCCCCACCCGCAAAGGAGGGAAGGCGGGACGGATGGAAAAGACTTGCTGAGGGGGTGGATGAGAATAAGACAGCTTGGGGGTCACTGGATTGTTAGGTTCCCCTCATTGCCTACCCTCAGCACAGAACTCAGTGAATTTTCAGCTCCCCCACACGCCCTTGCACACATCCAAAGAAACTTCTCGGCTTGGCCATTCATAGAATCATGGGAAGACAAGGCACTAGGACACATGCAGAAATGCTTGACTTCCCAGAAGCTAAAATAGTGGAACTCATAGGAAAAGAGGTAAAAAACACGAAGTAGACCAGAGGGTTGATGCAGTCAGTTCAAACAAGACATTCTTAAAGAAATGCAACTGACGATCAGTTAGGTTAAAGAGGAATTTCTTAAAATAATGATCCGAATGAACGCAAGTTTAACTGAGTTTATAGAAGACACAAGTGAAAACCTGGCTGAAGTAAGAGAGGCAATGCAAGATATACAGGAACATTTGGCACAGAAGTAGAAAATCTGAAATCTAGCTGCAGTTAAGCATCTGAAGGCGGGGGAAGTTGGCTTGAACACTGCCAGGCTGAATTTCAGGCCCTGAAGATGAGGCTGATGAAATCAATGCCGTAACCAGGTATGACACCAAAATAAAAAGTGAGCAAGTATCTCGACACAACCTGCTGAATGAATCAAAGAGAATCAGCTCAGAATTAGGGGTATGAGGGAAGGAGCAGAAGACAGCACAAAAGGTAAAAAAGTTACTCACTGAAATCATGGCAGAAAAATATCCCAAGTGTAGAAAAAGAAACTAATATTCAGGTACAAGAAGCTTATACAATACCAAATAACCTTGATCAGGGTCTCACTCTGTAGTCCAGGCTGGTCTGGAACTCACTATGTAGCCCAGGCTGGCCTTGGACTCACAGTAATTCTTCTGCATCAGCCTCCTGTGTGCTGGGATTGCAGGCATTTGCCATTAAGTCCAGCTTATGTAATGGTGGGGAATTGAACTCAGATACTTAGTACTTTTTGGGCAAGTGCTTTAACTGCTGAGCTATTCCTCCAGCCCTCAGAAAAGAACTTCGCCATGGCATATATAATCAAAACCTCAGAAATTCAACAAAAGAGAATATTAAAAGCAGTAAGAGAAAAACAGACATTATTCTACTAAGACTAAGCCCATTCCAATTACTACAGGTTTTTCAGTGCAAACCTTAAAGGCCAGGAGAGCCTGGAACACAATCTTTCAAGCTTTAAGAGAAAGCAAGTGTCAAACCAGATTGTTGTATCCAGCAAAATTATACCTGAAAAATGAAGAAGTAAATTTTTTTCACAATCAAGAAACCCTAAAGAAATTTACAATCACTAGCCCCGTATTTATTGCAGGAAATACTTAAAGGAATCTTAGAGAAAGACAGAGAGACAAGCAGCACCAAAGAACACAGAGGAAAGGAACCATCCCAAGGGGGAGTGTAAGAAAAGGAGAGAAGAAAGAACCAACTCTAGAACAACACAATGGCAGGATTCAGTAAAATTCTTATAATACTCTCAATGCTTAATGGCCTTCGGTCGCCAATCAAGACTCAGACTGGCAGAGCGGATCAAAAACAGCACCAACCATTTGTTGCCTGCAAAGAACACACTTCACTCACAGCACACAGCATGAAGGAGAAAGGATGGACACCGATACGCCACGCTACTGGAGGCGGAAAACGAGCAGGAACAGCTATACCATTCTCAGTTACTGCAGATTTCAAACCAAAACAGACTAGAAGAGACAAAGAGGGACGCGATGTATCAGTAAAAGAAGTCTGACAGTAGGAGGCCACAGTTACGGACCCATGTACATTGTTGCGGTTTGGGTCAGGAGTGTCCCCCCAAAACCACGTGTATTTGGATTCAATAGGATAATTGTGGAACCGTGTTGGGAGGTGGGGCCTGGTTGGAAGGGGCAGATGCTTGGGGTTTGACCTGGAAGGATTGTGTCAATTTGTTGAGATGGGGGGGGGGGGTGCCTAGGGAACGAGCTTCCAGTGTATTATTGATTTGTTGGCCAGGAAGTGAGGGAGGGGCACCTAACCTGGGTGTGGGGGGCCCAACTGTCAGCTTGAACTAAAGGAAGGAAGAAGAAACTCTGTGACAGCTTCTTCCTGGGACATCTCTGGCCTTGCCTGCGTCTCCACACATCAACTTGCTCCTCTGCGCCGGCTGGCTGCAGCAGGGTGAGCAGCTCCCCTGGCAGGAACCATTGACACAGCTGTATGAAAAGCATGCAGAGCAGTTTTGATTGGAAATGAGACTTATTCACTACTCTCTGTTTAATAACTATCACAGACCTTGAGCCTGGGTTGTTATGTTCCACACGCTGGACCCTGTAGACTCTTCTAAGAAATATGCAATCTTACATTGAGTCCCCATTCCTCAGAGATTAGGGGCTGAGACCCAGAACCTCCTCAGATAGAAATGGCACGCTTAATCCTGGCCTTCAGCTGTCTCTAAGGGAGAGAACACCTGCAAGATTATACACTATGAGAAAGTTCACTCAGTGCTACCTTACAGTAATGTCCGTGAATAAACAAATCAACTCCCCCTCCACCAGGTGGGGGTGCCCTGGCCTCCCCGCTCATATTTTTGTCCAGCTCATTTCATTGCTGTGCTGCCCTCTGAAGGACCTGAGTAGAAGGCTCCCGCCAGGAATCCTGCCCTGTGGGACAGGGCACTCTCCAGCCTCTGCCATGTTCTTCCACCATTGCCAGCTGCCCACGCATGGACTGGGTGCAGTCAGACTCAGGGACCTCAATACCCCACCCTCACAAACAGACAGGTCAACCAGACAAAACATCAACAAAGAAGCATCAGAGTTAAGTCATACCATGGAGCAAACGGACCTAACTCATATCCACAGAGTGTGCTACCCGATGTCAACAGAAGATATTTTTTCCTCAGTATCACATGGGACTTTTTCCAAAGTAGACCATATCCTTCGACATAAGACATCCTTAAATAAATACAAAAGAATCAAAAACAATCCCCTGTATACTTTCAGATCAGAGTGGAATGAAACTAGAAATCATCAAGAAAAGAAATTACAGAAACTATACAAATATGTGGAGATTAAATAATACATTATTGAACAAGTTAGTGATGGATAAGAAACCAGAAAAGAAATAAAAAACTTCCTAAAGTCAAATAGCAATGGAAGCACATCACACCAGAATCTCTGGGACGCAATGAAAGCAGTACTAAGAAGAAAATTTACAGTTCTACGAATGCATATATATAAGTTCAAGAACCCAAAACAAACAGATAAATTCTTAGACATATATGATATACCAAAATTGAAGCCAGGAAGGCTGACGCAGGAGAATTGTCATGAGTTCAAGGCTAGCCTGGGCTGCAGAGCAAGACCCTATCTCAAAAACAAACAAACAAACAAACAAACAAAAAATAAACGAGAAGACATAAAAACTGAATAGAGCTATAACCAGGGATGAAATTGAGGCCATAATAAAGGGTCTACCAACAAAGAATAGCCTAGGATCTGATGAATTCACTGAAGCATTCTATCAGAACTTCAGGAAAGAGTTAGTACCAATAATTCTCAAATTCTTTCATGATACTGAAAGAGAAAGAATACTGTGTAACTCCTTCCCAGAAGCTGAGATTGCCTTGATCCCAAAAATAAAGACCCAACAAAGAAAAAACTATAGTCAGTTTCCTTAATGAATATAGATGCAAAAGTCCTTAATAACATACTTGCAATCAGAATGCAAGAACTTGTTTAAAAGATCATATGCCATGACCAAGCTGGCTTCATCTGGAAGATGCCAAGGTTGGCTTAAGATATGCAAATCAATTAATGTAATACACTATGTTAAGAAAAGCCAGGACAAAAACCACATGATCACCTCAATAGATGCAGGAATAGCCTTTGACAAATTACAACACCCCTTCCTGATCAAAACCCTGATGAAAACAGGTAAGAAGGGTCTTAGTTCACGTGGATAAAAGCAACTTACGACAATCATACAGCCAACATCATCCTAAATGGGGAAAAACTGAAAGCATTTTCCCTCAAATCAGGAACAAGACAAGGGTGTCCACTCTCACCACTTCCATTCAACACAGTGCTCAAAGCCTTAGCCCAAGCAATCAGGTAAGAGGATGGAGTAAAGGGCGTACGCACAGGGAAGGAAGAAATCAAACCACCCTTACATGCAGACGACAGGATCTGTCTCAGTTACTTTTCCATTGCTGAGACAAAATACCAAAACACCTGACACATACAACTTAGGAAAGATTTATTTAGCTCACAGTTTCAGAAGTCTCACACAGTCCATCCATCCATGGCACATGGCAGAGGCAGGAGAAATGGTCACCTCGCTGCAGACAGAATCTAAATCAAGCAGGAGCAAACTGATGTCTAGATACTCAGGCAAGTCCACAGCCTTCCCAGGAAGTAGCTGTTGCTATATTTCTTCTTCCTTCCTTTACTTAGTTCCCAAGCTGTCGGCTGGGCCCTCCACACCCAGGGTGGACGCCCCTCCCTCACTTCCTGGCCTGCAAATGAACAACACCCACCTGAAAGCTCTGCAATCCTCAATCTCAACAAACAGACACAACCCCTCTAGATCAAACCCCAAACGCCCATCCCTTCCAGCCAGGCCTCACTTCCCAACACCACAGGGTTCTAAATACATGGGGGCTTTCGAGGGACACTCCAGACTCAAACCATAGCATGTTCCTTTATATAGAGGACCCCTCAAACTCCACCAGAAGACTCACAGAGCTAATAAACAAATTTAGCCAAGTTGCAAGCTATAAAATCAATATACAAAAATCAATAGCATTCCTCTGAAGCAGCAATGAAAACACAGAGAAAGAGATCAGAAAAACAATCCCATTCATAGTCTCTTCAAAGAAAATTAAGTCCTAGGAATCAAAACCTGATCAACAGAACATATTTTTTCCTCCGTAGCACATGGGACTTTTTCCATATCCTTCGACATAAGACATCCTTAAATAAATACAAAAGAATCAAAAATAATTCCTTGTATACTTTCAGATCATAGCGGAATGAAACTAGAAATCAGTAAAGGATCGCTATACTGAAAACTATGGTACTCTGAAGAAATAAAGAGAACATTAGAAAATGGGAAGACATCCGCTATTCCTGGATAGGCAGAATCAACACCAAAATGGGCAAACTACCAAAACTAATTCAATGCAATCCCAATTAGGGTACCAATAGAATTTTACACAGAACTAGAAAAAATGATCCAAAAATTTATATGGAACCACAAGAGTCCCAGAATAGCCAAAATGATCTTAAGCAACAAAACAAAAGCAGAAGACATCACAATACCAGCTATCAAATTATATAACAAAGGAATAGTGATAAAAAAACCAGGTAGCATTGGCCCAAGAACAACCAGGGATTCCATGGGGTGGGGTATGAGGGGTGCTTTTAAAGCAGCTCCCAGAGATAAGCAGGAAAATCCTGAATGCTTTTGGAGAAAACCGGGGGGATCCTTGAGCAGGTCTGTCCTGCAGAAGAAATGGCCGTGGACACCAAGCCTGGCCATGAGGGCTCGGGGAGGTGGAGGCAGGAGGACCACAAAATCTGAACCTAGCCCACATGATGTAGTGGTTTAGAGACAGCTTGTCTCAAAAATCAAAAACAGACAGACCACGCAGCTCAGAGTACCCGGGCTTGATCTCCAGTGTTCTCCATCCACTCCTCCTCTTCAAAATGAGCATGGGAAGGGACAGTGACCTTGACAGGGGCTGCGGGATCAGATGCAGACGAAGAGCTGGCCGGCCTGCTGCGGGCACTGTAGGCCCAGCCCAGGCCTGGGAGACTTCTTGTGTCTGAGGACTGTTGGGCTCCCGGGCTGTGCAAAACAGCACTGGTCTCACGGCCCCACTGAGCACTAGAAATACAGGCCTGTGCGAGGGATGAAATGGATTGCTTTTTTTTTTTGAGACAGGGTCTTGCGAAGTTGCCCAGGCTAGGCTTGTACTTCCGGTCCTCCTGCCTCAGCCTTCCGAGAGCTGGGCTTACAGGTCTGTGACACCATGCCTGACAATTCTGAAACTTGTGCCGCCCTAGTGGCACTGGGGCTTCCGCTTCTTCATCCCCATCGTGCACGCTGGCCCTGGGGCCCCTCTGGCTGGTGGCAGGGGCAGCTTTGGGAATGCAGCCCCCTGGGAATGCCCACTCCTCTGCCCCTCTGCCAGCTGGGAAGCCACGGGGGGAGGGTCCCACACTCACTACTCAGCTTTTCCCCCTCCTGGTTTGGGGTGTTCAGCGAGGAGTCATGGCCCTCGAGCCGCTGCTCAGAGATGGAGATGCTGGTGGCCTTCTCGTGGTCAGTTTTGTCGTCAGAGGTGAAGAGGCTGCTCTGGAAGGGAATGCCAGTCCTTGCCGTCCTTCTCCCACGGGCTCTGCAGACACCCCGGGCACCCCCAGTGATCCCCTAAGCTGCCCTCTCCAGATCTTGGGACCCCAAGGATGGCTCTTCCTGGGTGGGACTGCCCTTGCCTCCTCCTTCGGGCCCAGGGCAGCTTCTTGTCCTGGCATGGATGCCCCAGTGTGGCCCTGCCATCACAAGGTCCCTGCTACAGGGACCCAGAGGCTGGGTGTACCCTGGTCGACATGCTGACCCTCTCCTTCCTCACCTTTGCTGGCTGGAGACATCACTTGAATGCCTGGAGGGGCCTTGGTTGGTTCGTCCCCCAGTAGCCAGGGCCCTACCTGCCCTACTGCTCAGTCTCTCCACAGCTTCCTACTCTGGCTGCCCAGGCACTAGGTATCCTGTGGGTTCTTCACCCCAGGTGGGACACACTCCCCCAGATGCAGTTGGAGAACTGTGGAGGGGGAGCCCAGTGCTTCTCAAGCGGGGGTCCAAGCCCATCAGACCTGGGTGGGAATAGCCCTCTCATCACATCCCCCACAGCTCCCCAGTGTTGAAAGCAACTCCCCTGGGTAGGACCCCATGTCACCCCAAAGCCACCCTGTCCCTGTGGGCACCAATGACTCCTGGTCACACAAAGTGGGTTACTTGGCCAGAGGTCCCATGCCCCATCTTTGGCTGGGATGAAGCTGGTCCCACAGAAGGAACCAAGCACTCACTCACCAGCTTCAGGACAGACTGGGATTCCTCTACACTGCAAGACTCAGGCGCCAGAACTATCTTGAACCTGGTGCCCAGGCCCCCAACATTGGTCAACGTGATGGTCCGGGATGTGGTCTCACCCACCACGTAGCTGCCGAAGCTGATGTGGTCCTTGTCAAGGGATAGCTACCAAAGGACACCAGAGTGAGCCCAGGGAGGGGTGGGTGCTCCGTGCCAGTGGGGTGCCCAACATAGAAAGGGAATGTCACGGACAGTGCTACCGCCGTAGGAGCTCAGTTCCTTGCAGAATCTCCTCTCCTGCCTGTCACAGGGAGCCCCCCACCCAGGGAGGACTGCGCTTGCTCCGGATGGGACAGACAGGGCTGCCATGCACACACAGTAACATAGAGCCTGCCCCCGAAGTTGGAGATGTGGGTGTGGTCATGACGATTTTGGTCATCTGATTCTAGCTTCAAGACAGTGAAGCCTGTGTCTTCCTTGTCCCGAGGCGGCAAGGACTGTGCGAGGGGGGCACTGTCAGGACCGAGGATGGGGCAAGTGCGCTGATGACCAGCAATGTGGGGAGGGATTGGTTTTGCTGCGAAAACTGGGTGTGGCAGGTTGTTCCTGCTGGAGTGGGCCTGTTCCCCCCCCCACCCCAAGGGCCTCAGGCCACAGACCTCCCACGCCAGTGTGGGAAGAATGCCTTGGTCTGCTGCTCCTCAGGAAGCGGCCTCCCTGTGAGGCTGGCTGGGGTGGGGTCAGCCTTCCCAGGCACAGGTCAGGGCTGTCCAGGTGAGGGGACAGGTTCCCTTGAAAGTCAGCCCAGCCTAGACCATGCCTACCTGCTCTGACTGTGGGGCTCCAGTCTCATCCGGTCCCTTCCCATTCCCACCTGTTCATCCTGTCCTGTCCTCCCCCAGCCTCTCCTGTCTGTCCCTTCCTGTCCCATCCTGTCCTGTCCTGTCCGCGTGGGTTCTCATTGTCTCTGCAGCCTCTGTCCAGTCTCTTGCTTGGACCAGGGCTTTGGGTTGGTCTCTGCTGGCACCCTTATGCCATGAGGCTGGACGGCACTGCCTGTACGGGCCCATGGAACCACTTTCTCATTTCTGCTCCAGCTGCATCTGGATCTGCATCTGCTCCAACTTGTGCCCAGGTTAAAGGAGACAGAGGGCCAAAATCTGTGCTGTTTGTCAAGATTTCTCAGGTTGCAGGTGTCCTCCATGCCAGGAGCCACCAGGTGTCCCTGGGACATCCCAGCCTGGGTTGGGATGGCCACACTGGACGGCAGCCTTGCTGCCACTCACTGTGGTTGTACAGGCCTGTCACGCCAGTGCTCTGGGAGGCTGAGGCAGGAGGATTGTGAGTTCAAATTCAGCCTGGGCAACTTAGAGACTTAGTGAAATGCTGTCTTCCAAAATAAAAATTAAAAAGTATGGGGTATGTAGGTCAGTGTGAAGGCCCTGGGCTTGGTCCCTAGTACCACAGACACACACAGACACACACAGACACACACAGACACACAGACACACACAGACACACACACACACACACACACAGATGATTTAGGAGCTGCCTGCCTGTGGCCCATACTCAATGGGGTGCTGGTGCATTCCCAAGTGGGGGTGCTGGCAGTATGCTGGAAGGTGGGTTAGCAGGAGCAGAGGGCAGACAAAGCAAGCCCTGTGGCGGAGGTGGACAGTTACGGGTGCAGGCTGCGGTTTAGTGAAAGTCCCTGGCCTGCTCTTTCTGCTTTTCTGATTGTCTGAGACTTTCTTAATTGGAACAAAAGGGTCCAGGAGCACTGGCCTGAGATATGAGGAGAAGTGGACCTCTCAAGGGACTGCCAGGTCATCTCCTCCCTTGGGCCCTGAGTCTGGGACAGAAACGAGGCTTTGCAGTGCTGGTCCAATTGCGCCTCCTTTTGGAATGTCCCCTTTACTTGCCCAGGCCTGGGCAGGTGGGAAGTTCTTGTGCGGGAGGCCCTTGCACCCCACACCAGGGACCCAGCCACGACCCAAGAGGGTACACAGACTTACGGAGCATTTCTTCGTTGAGCATTTTAGTGGAACAGAAAACTTGCCCGTCTGAGCCACAAACGAGACGTTTCCTTCCAGGTCTTTGTTTATCTAAAGAGAAGACAACCCAGCCTCCATCAGCTCTGCAGTGTGGCCCCATGGTCGCGTGACACAGGTGGTTCAGTGCAGCTGAGCCTGGGGGCCATCCTCACACAAGCAGGGCCTGCAGAACCTGCCACCCCCACCCCATGAAGATCCCAGGGCCTGGGGAGACGTGTTTCCATGCCCACCAGGCCACAGCGAGGCTCTCCCTGTGTTTTCAGTGTAATGTTGAGTCGTTTTTAGAGTGAGCCCAAGACATGGGTGCTGTGTGATTCCGTGACTCACCATCGGTTTGAAGGTGACAAGGACTTCACAGGACATCCCAGCAGACATGGGGCCAGGGGGATCGAAACTGTGGGCACAGGGGTGGTGAGGTCCCTGTACTCTTGTACACCCAGCGTCTGCCTTGCCCACCTGGCCACCCAGTCAAGGAGCAGGGCTGGGTCTGCTGCATGCCCTGCTCCCTGAGGCCCAGTGAACAGGAGACACTTGAGTGACATTTGAACATCTGCGCAGTGTGTGAGTGGGTGAGGCGGGGACCTGGGGCCAGCTCAAGAGAGATGGGAGGCTGTGGGGAAATGTGAGCCTGGCCTGGGACCCAGGATGTTGATTCTAATGCCCACATGAGGGTGATGGGCAAGAGCCACCAGGAAGACCACCCCAGGTACACAGGGAGACTAGAAGGAAAGGTCTGGATCCTGGCGGGGGGGATGGTGTCTCCCCAAGAATTCCCAACACCAGGCCTGCCTCCACAGTAGGGTGTTACCCAATTTACTTACTGTGGAAGTATATAAGCTAAAAATTAATTATTTTTTGAGATAAGGTTTTGCTCTGTCGTCCAGGATGGTCATGAACTACATATTTAGCCCAAGCTGGCCTCAAACTCACTGCACTCCTCCTGCCTCAGCTTCGCAGGCACTGAGAGTACAGGCATGTGCCATCATACCTGGTGTGAGCTAAAATACTTATTATGGTAATTTGTCCCTGGCTGACCACGTCCACTGGGAGAATAGGCAGGAGGAAATGCCAATCATTTCTGTCTGGGGCGAGGGAGGGAGGTTGGGGGCGTGCTCTTACGCCCCGGGGGAGGCCAGAGCGCAAGGCTGGATGTGGATGTGCGTGGTGTGCCTAGACCAGCTGGGTGGGGCAGCAGGACGCAGCAGCACAAAGCCTCCGCGCAGGGCCATTCAGAGACGCTACGTTAAAATAGATGAAGACAGAAATAGAGGATTGCAGACACAAAAAAGACAAGACGCCTTCAAGAAGCACCAGTTCATCTGAAAAAATAAGTACAATTTTTGGAAACAAGACGCACGATGCGGAAACAAGACTCAGAGTCAGCAGCTTGGGCGCTGGCTCAGCACAGCTGGAGAGAAAGCCCAGAGGATGGGGACGGGACCGGGACAGGGATGGGGACGGAAGGGGCCGGGGAAGGGGCAGGACGAGTCTGCAGCTGGGGCGGCCAGACGGGACAACAGCAGGGCCAAGCCAGGGGAACAGGGAGCGCTGGGGTCAAGGTCAAGGCCAGGGCAGTTCTGTGAAGGCCCCAGCACTGAACAAGGATCTGAAGCCTCAGTGCTGAACGCACATGAAGCCTGACACGGTGAGGCAGGCCCGTTATCCCAGCACTCTGGGAAGCTGATTGCAAGTTTGAGTTCAGCTTGGGCAGGTTAGCAAGAGCCTCTCTCAAAATCAAAACTAAAAATTGGGCTGGGGACGTTGCTCAACACAAAGGCCTGTCTTGGATTCCTAGTAATAACAACGAAAAGAAAAACAAAACAAATAAAAAACACAGTGAGCCTAAGAACATCGGCTACACCTGATGTGCTGTAGAGGTGCCACGTGACACTGAGCTGTCAGCAGCCCTGTGGGACACCAGGGCCCTAGGCTCCCCTCAGGACACTGACACAGGCCCAGCAGAGTGAGGCACGAGGTGGAGGAACGGCTCAGTGGCTAAAGAGCTCGCCTAGCAAGCACTAAGTCAAGGGCGAAGTACCCGTTCGATTCCCCGGCACCACATAAGCCAAGAGTGGTGGTGCACACTTGTAATCCCAGCACTCAGGAGGCTGAGGCAGGATTGCTGGGAGTCCAAGGCCAGCCTGGGCTCCATGGTGAGTTCAGGACCAGCCTGGGCCACAAAATGAGACCCTGTCTCAAAAAACAAACAAACAAAACAAAACAAAACAAAACAAAAGAAAGTGAGGCCCCGGTAGGGGGATCACTGGAAGGGGATTTACCATTGTGCAGCCCTGGGAACCGGACAGGAAGAAGCTCCTCAAAGCGAGGCAGGAAGTGGCCTGGGGGAGGCCTGGGAAGGGGACCCCTGCCCTGGGCTCTGGGCCCTGTCCAAGGAGCCAGTGAGGCCTGGAAACACGGTGTCTTCAGCAGGATACCAAGATAGAGACCTCTGCCTTACAACAACCTCCAGGGAAAAAGAAGCTGGGTTCCCAGCAGCACCCCCAAAGAGTGCCAGCTGGAAAGAGCATGGAGAACTAGCTGCAGGAAGGGGGCAGCAGAGGTCCCCCTAATCGCCGTGCGGCGGCACAGGTGCTAGGCCGCTGTGGGCCCTCGTGCTCCTGGGACAGGCACCACGGAGCAAGCCGGGGGCAACCTGGGGGAGGACTCCCCACCCCAGCTGGGAAGAGATGGGAGCTGGACGCCTACTGGGCTGGACCTCAGAGCCAACACTGCATGCCCTCACATGCTGGTCGGAGCGAGTGTGCTCCAGCCACAAACCTGAGGGCACCCTGGGCTCTGGGCGTCCTTGCTCACCTGGCAGCGGCTGGATGGAAGCGGAAGAGACAGCACAGCTGCCAGGTGGGGCTGGAGGAACGGCTCAGCAGTGAGAGCGCTGGCCTGGCAAGCACAAGGCCGTGAGTTTGATTCCCTAGCACCACATAGCGAGGCTGAGGCAGGAGGATTGCTGAGAGTCCAAGGGCAGCCTGGGCTCCATAGTGAGTTCAGGACCAGCTTGGATTACAGAGTGAGACCTTGTCTCAAAAATAAATAAATAAATAAAAAATTTTTAAAAAGCTGCTAAGAAAGCCAAGGGCCAGGGCAGGGGGAGCACACTGAAAACACAGCGAGGCAGGAGCAGGAGAAGCGGTGAGTGCCAACGGGAACCCGTGTGAAAACAGCAGTGAGGAAGGCCCGTGACGCAAGTACAGGGTCTCCAAAGAGAATGTGAGGGCACTGGCACAGGGCGGAGAGTCAGGCCCATTGTCCAGAGGGCAAGACCCAGAGGGAGGTGGCAGCACTCGGGGCCAGAACCCAGACGGTGGATGCTCCCCAGCCCCAGTCCCAAGGGAGGACGCCTGTCTGCGGCCCTGCCCGACCCCGGCGTTCTCACTGCACGTGGATGAAGTCCCGCAGGTGCTCCTCCACGCCCACCAGCCTGCAGTAGTTGATGGTGTAGGTGGCATTTGTCAGGGTGAGCCTCTTCTTGTACACTTTGCCGACATCGAAGTCCTAGAGAAGCCAGGGACCCAGTGTGACTTTAGGTCCCCAAGCCTCTAGGTCACTGGTGCAATGGCCGGGGTCATTTCTGAGGCTTCCGCTAGGACCAAGGCTCCCCATGGCTCCAGGGAGGAATTCCTATGGGCCCCCAACTAGGGATAGCCCCAGGGTGCCGCTGGGCAGGATGTGGGCCTCCTGGGCCGCCAGTAGGGCGGGGGGAACAGGGAAGCCAGGTGGGTTATGTCACCTAGTGAGCCGCGTTGCCCCTCAGGCTAGACTATGGAGCGCCTCACAAGGTACCAGATGTGCCCATTCCAAGGGCGTGGCTGGCCATGGCCCTGCCTCTTCCCTTCCTGGGTGCCCAGCACTCCCAGCCGGTTCTCACCAGCCCTCTCCCAACCTCCCTATCACAGGAGGAGCACAGTGGTCCTCCTGCATGAAGATGCCTCTGGGCCAGGCTTGGAGGCTGAGGCTGAGGCAGGAGGACCCCACGTTTGAGCCCAGCCTGGACAACTTAGTGCCTTAGCGAGACCCTGACTCAAAATACAACTGGGTAAAGGAGCTGGGCACGTAGGTCAGTGCAAAGGCCCTGGGCTTATGTGCCTTAGAGCCTGAAGCCCATGTGGTGGTTCACCTTGAAGTGGATGAGCTCTGGCTTGCTCTTGAAGGGACGGCCTTTGTACTCGCGCCCAGACGCCACCTGCCTGTGGACCAGCCCGCAGCGCAGCTGCTCCAGTGTGCGGCTCAGGATGTCCTTGTCCATCTTGGTCCCACCCACAGGCTTCCGGTCCACGTCCTCCTTGGGCACCTGGGTTCACAGAGATAGTGGCCTGTGGGCAGAAGCCTGTGCGGGGCCTGGCCAGGGCCACCTCAGGACACGGGGTTCAGCCAGCACCCAGAGACCACTGAGCAAGGGCCCAGCTCCGTCTCAGCCCATGGCCAGGTATGGTGCCCGTGCTTCCAAAAGAGAGCAAAGGGAGAAGAAAGCAGAGGTACAGGGGTGTTAGGGGCAGAGGTGCAGAGAGCAGATGTGCAGGCAGCAGGGGTGCAGGGG
>PVKB01005438.1:0-97284 GCA_004027205.1 Ctenodactylus gundi
GAAAGAAAGAAAGAAAGAAAGAAAGAAAGAAAGAAAGAAAGAAAGAAAGAAAGAAAGAAAAGAAAGAGAGAAGAAGGAAAAGAAAGAGGGAAAGAGAAAGGAATAAAGGGAGGAAGAGAAGAAAAAAGAGAAAAGAAATAGAAGAAAAAACAAAAGAAAAGAAAAGCAAGCAAACTAGTTTCTCTACGTGGAGTTTCCAAAACGCAATAATTGGGTGAGGAATTTTGATCACTACTAAGACCCTCCATATTGCTAACATTTTACAATTCGCTGCTCTCTGCCCTACTTTTCTTTCTGGCTTATTCGCACAGTGCCAACTTATTTCTCCCACATCTATAGTCTCGTGGTGTTTGTGTTAAGATGATGTGACCACAGCACAACATGTTTGGACGGACAATTAGTTTCTACTTCACTTTTATTCAAGAGAAGTGAGAAAGGACGAAAGAGGAAGGTAAGCAACTCAGCAACTGAAGAGGAAAATAATAATAAACCCAAAAAAACTATTCTTGCAGTTTCTTCAGGTTTTTAAAAATTATTTTAGAGACAACTGACTTTATCCTCCAAGAATAGTTAAGTCACATGGGGGGATGTTACTGTCGTAGAGTGAGGCTGAAGCCTAAGAGGCTTGTGTGATTTTAATTCTGCTTAACTGAGTTACTCTGAACACCAGCTACAATCTAGATTTCCTGCCTCCCATTGTAACGATCTGCTGGGAAGGCTCCCAATGAGAAAGAAAGCTCACATAAATTTAGGGAAACGCCCAAGGACAGTTTGTTACCAACTCTTAGCATTATCTACTAAAAATAAACTTCGCAACCTGCAGGATCACAGGCTACGTTTTCCTGGATGCCACCTTCTCCCATGACCTGTCCTCACTGCACCAACCTCTTGGGACTCGAATCAGTGTGTCACTTTTTTCCCTGCTCTTTATTGCAACAGCACCAAAGCTTTCTCAATGGAGCCACTGATCATGTGCCTCTGTCCACTAACTGTAGAGAATTCCCAAAGAAAAACTTACCTACAGTGGCACCAAACACACTGAACCACAGAACGTTTAGGTAACAGAAACATTTGGCTCGACTGCGACAAAGCATCATCTTATGTAAAAATAAAGCCACCTGCATCAAATAATACTGATCTTAGATCATTGTGTGCATTCTGTACTCACTTTCCGGCAGCCTGCTTCCACTTCCACAATTCCTGGATCCTGGGCTTGTGATTTCTTCTTGCAGATGTATCCCAGGGGCTGCTCACACGCCCTATCTGCCCAATACCCATCCTGCAGCCAGAAAAAGAGGGACAGCAATCATTATCTCTTGACTTGGATGTCATTTTCCTGTAATCATAACTCAGAAGGACCAAGATTCAAGGCTACTAAGGGAAAATATCGCCTACAAAACGGAAAGGGAAATTTGTATTTCACACGGAAATAGCAAATTTGACTTCAGCTACACAGATGTAAAAAGACTTGAAGTCCAATATCATTTTGTACCTTAGACATCTAGGCCATCGTTCAGAGGGATCTAAAGACAAACCAAAAATGTGTGTTGGTTCTTAAACAATGACATGCACTAATGCTAGTGGTTTGTATGCAGCTTCTTTATTGACCTCCGAGCCATCTTGGTCTACAAGTTGCCAAGCATATATGAACCATGCGAGAAAGATACCTCATCCAACAAACCAAATTTTAAAACAAAGGTGAAACCACCTCCATCTTTCCTCCCTTCTTCTTACTTTTATTTGTGTCTTACTAAAAGTTCAGCCTTTTTCATCTAGTTTCAAATTCTACATTATCCCCATTCCCTAGACGTGCCACATGAAAATGACCTCTGCACTCCCATCCCTCATTACATGTCTTGAAAAATATTTCCTGTATTGTCCACCCTTGACGAGTCAACTCTAGGTTGATCTGAACCCACTGCAATACAGTAGTCAACTCTCCAACCAGAGTAATTAATATTGATACATCACAAATTAGATCTTCCACTCGCAGGATACTTGTTTCTTTTATTATTGTTGCTTTGTTTTATTTTTCAAGTTTGAGTATAACGTACATAAAACTTACCATTTGAACCGTTTTAAGTGTACAATTCAACTTGTGTGGAAAACATTCACTTTGTTTCACAGCTATTACCATTTCCACTTTCAGGACTTTCTTATCATCCCATCCTAATCTATGTACCTATCAAACAATAACTCCCCATTCCTCCTCCAGCCTCTGGCAATGACATCTGAAGGTCTCTTTGACCTTGACTTTTCTAAGCACCTCACATATGTAGAAGCAAACAACTCACATTCTTTCTAACGCTAGGTTCTTGATCTTCAACACTACCCACCCTCCAGCTCATATTTGCTTTTAGGTATTTACTAGAAAAATGCTCTTCCCTTTCCTCTGCCTACTCTTTAGGTAGTTAACATCCACCTATTTTTAAGCTTTCAACCAATCATGAGTGAGATAGTCACAATGGGAAAAGACCAATAAGTTAGGGTAGTGAATTGTGTACTGTGCTCATGTTAATCCATTTAACTCTTACGCCCACTTATCAGCTGGGTGCCATCAATATACCCACTTTGCAAATACTGTAAGCTGTCATACAGCAAAACTCAGCCTCCTAATCAACACATGTGTCATCTGGTGACAAAGGATAATTTGATGATACACATAGATCATTAAGGTCATATTGAGAACATGGAAGCATTTTATAGAACTCTTCCATGTAATCAGAAAAATCAAATGTAGGTCTTCAAGTTTGAACTCCTGGGTATGGAATCTGGTATAGAACTAAGTAGGGTCACGTCTGCTCACAGTAGCCAGGTAAAAGTAGAACCAAATAGATACAAGTTGGTTAATTTTATCCTTGAACCAAGGTTCTGTCTCTTAGACCATTTATCACCCAGCACAAGAAAAAAAAAAAGTATTAAACATACATCAATTTTATCCTTGAGCCAAAAGTTTCTGTCTCTTGTCTTTGACATAGTCTCCTTAAAATTTCAACCCTGCTAGATAACTGAAAAACTCTCAGGGAACTGAATCATAATCTTGGCTCGACTTTGATCTCTATTTATCTTGAATGGAAACAATCTTAACAAACAAATGGACGAAACAAGGCAGACGGAGAAGTCCCTCACCTTGCCCTTCATCACCACACAATCCTCCTGCCGATTATTCTCATGGCTCGGTTCTCCACGCAGCCACTTGGTGAATGTCACAGGAGTCGCATCGCTCCACTCAAAGAACATCTGAACCCTGATGTCATTTAGGCCAATCCACAACTCATCGCTTGGATCTAAACAGGAAGACAAACACAAAAGCAATGCGTGCAGGGGTTGCTTTCCAAGGTCAGAGGGCATCGGGAAAGGAAGGCACCTTTCTTTGTCAACACAGCTCCAGTTTTTTAGTTACACTATTACAAATTATATCTCCCCGGAATCGTGAAAATAAAATCAAGGCAGGTCTATTGTTGGCACTTCTTTTGTGAAGTAATTTTTTTCAGTTACAAATTATTCACCATATTAATCTCAGTCACATGGTTAGAAATAGGATATCTTATCTCTAGAAATGTATTTGACTACCATTAAATCTTAGGAATGTTTTAAAATAATGACATCACATCTCTATTTTAATGATTGTTGTTACAAAGAACATTGCAGGTGCTTCCATGGAAGTTCAATCACTACATTAGGATTTAAATGATCTAAACAGTGAGAGAATGGTAAATGAGGAGGTGGGCTGGCTCCTGACACTTGGCACTTAGTCTATGGAAAGAAATGAATCTCCATTCATTTTCACAATAAAATATCACGACATACCAGCAAACCGCAAATAAAAAGGTAAAAATCAAGACAACCCATAAAGATTTAATTGTGATCCTTTTGTTTTGAAATTTTATGAAAACTATTGTCATTATTAGTTATTCTAAGTATCACAACAAAAATGACAAAGATGCAGTCATTAAATATTTAAGATTTTTAAGTATAGAAAAAAATTTGTGAACAAAAAACATAATTTAATATCCATTAAATTTGCACGCCTGCAAATTCTATCATGAAGACGTGTGAATTTTCAATGGTAAAGTGAAGTTACCTGACAAGAGCATAAAAAAGTGATATTTGGTTTAGAAAGGGAGAGAAATGCCATACTATATTAGAATTTCCTTGAGTGGTTTATCTTCTTCCTCCTAAAAGTTGTCACTCAGCTTTGCTTTTGGAGAAGTCCTTGCCTGGCTTCCTGCCAACCCCAGCAGATGTTTCCAGTGTCACAAAGCATTAGTGACATTGCCAGATTATCCCTTTTCCTTTCACTTGAGTTGGCAGATCAGGGTCCTTTGAACAAGTGTAGGCTTCAAAGCCTTCTTGTACCCTTCAAGGATTTCAGTTGAAGACGAATGTGAAATTTAATCCCCAAACCTCACAATTGGAATAAAGTTTTGAATCTCTTCTATATATTTTCCCACTAAACTATTCTCCCTTAGAGATTTTGTAATTCCGAAGCACAATGGTGCTACAAAAATAAATAATGCGTGAGTATATAGGTGTTGGGTTGATTTTTAGAAACCAGTTAAGGTAGTTGTGTGAGCTGGTAAAGACAGAGCTATGTGGGGAGGCCCCAATTCATTTATGGGTACTCACAATATGCTTCCATGACTTTTGTAAGAACTATCATTCCAACTAGATAAACTGGGCCTTTGGGTGCTTTTGATTTAGAATTGGTAATTTTAATTTTGCCACTCTTTACCTGTGTCAGGATTATTTCATTGTTTCAAGCATTTATTACATTTACTATTTATAAACATTGGATAGTAAATGTTTAATTGCCTTCAAGAATTCCTTTTTAAGTGAAATATGTCATTTGTTAATCAGTTATTAATTCCTTTATTAATTAATTCTTAAGCTGAATTTCAAAATAATCTTCTTCACCCAGCTTTCCAAAATAATTATAGGAATAAATTACACAGTTCTCTCAGTACCATATCCTGTTGTAGGTAGAAAGTGAGCAGGATTTTCCCAGAAGTCCTTGCGCACCTTAAATAGCCTGTTTTCTCATTGATCCACTTGTACACTCCACTAGTTATTTTACTGTTATGATAAACTTACATAACTGTCATTCAGATTTATCTGTTGAGATAACACTATTATCGCGTAATCTGAATTGTCCAGGCCTACGAAAACCTGGAATAATTAAGAAATTGTTTACAGGCTGCAGAGGGCTGTTTTCTCCCTGCATGGGTGCCCTGAGAGAGGACGGTTTCCATTGGATACAGGTGGTAGGAGGGGTGGTGTGTGAGGAACTTTCAAAGCCTTTGTCTACTACTGTGTTCTCATCTGCTTGTTAGTTGCTTTCCACTCCTGTGAACACGCACATCAGTGTCGAGGAGCTCTGCCTCAGGGAGTCGGCCCTTGGGTCACCCCAGCCAGCCAGCCATGTCCTCTGCTGGCCTGGTGGAAATGAAGAGCTGTGCAGCTACTCAGCTGCTTCCGCACAACCTAAGCCCCATTGGTAGGTGGACTTTAGGCCGCCGGCTCTTCTTCAGGGCAAGCATTTTTAGACCATTTCATTCATCTTTTTTAATTTCTAATTAGTGCATTTCCACGTATTTTTTAAATTATGTACATAAATTGGTATGTAAATTAATTTAAAAGACTGGAGGGGCTGGAGGAATTGCTCAGTGGTTAAAGGATTTACCTAGCAAGTCCTATGTTAAGTGCTAAGTACCCAAGTTCAATTTCCCAGCACCACATAAACTGGGTGTGGTGGGGCACTCCTGAAATCCCAGCACTCAGCATTCGGGAGGCTGAGACAGGAAGACTGCCATGAGTCCAAGGCCAGCCTGGGCTCTACAGTGAGTTCAGGACCAGCCTGGGCCACAAAAAAACGATTAGAGCCAACACCCAATCCCTCCAAAAAGAATGCACCATTTCTTACCCTATTCATTGCCCTAACATCAAGAGCTGCATTAATAACAAAAAAGAAAACCCTCAGTGTGAGGGGGTTCATTTAAAAGACAGTCTTAAAAGAGCAAATGTGTACATATACACACAAATAATTTCAAAGATTTAAACATTTTGGCAAGTTCAAGGTAGATCTGAATCCAAATTACAGGTTGAAAATAATATTTAAAAACTGTGCCTGCTTAGGAGGCTGAGGCTGGAGGATTGCCTTGAGTTAGAAGCCAGCTTGGCTACATAGTGAGTTCAGGACCAGTTTGGACTGCAAAAAGAGACTGTCTCAAAAAAATAAAAAATAAAGCCTACCCATAAATTGATTACACAGTAAAAGAAAAATCAACTGAATTATCTTTTAGTGATAAGAACTTTTAAATCACTATACAATCTTTACACTGTAGGCACAATTAGCACCTGTGCTAAATGTATATTGTTGACTTAATTAGTCATTTAAAATTTGTTAGGCTTAACATTTATGGGCAAATTATCCAGAGGTAGGTGGCAAGGAGACAGGACCAGTTCAAGCTTATCTGGCATGTTAAGGTCCCTCACCATATCCGAGCTGCGAGATGATAAAGTCGAATTCCTCGATGGTGTGGATGCTGGCTAGATCTCCCCCCTCCTGCCTACATGCAGTCAAGGCGTCTCTCTGGATTTTCTTCACTTCTTTGTAGATCTTGTAACAGTAGCCTGCATATGGCCACCACTGGCTAGGACACTTGGTGGGCACATCAGTTTCTAGGGGGAAAAATATCAGAAAACACATAAAGGGAAAACGTGTTTAAATTATACCAATATTTACCATCATTCTCTATGTCAAAGAGGTCCTAATGGCTGGCAAAACAAGACAGTGGTTATTTTTCATTTTTTGGCATGTATATTCATAAAGGACTCGACATGTTCCCTCTTGCTTATAGCAGGGCTAAAAGTGGGAAAGAACAAAAAAAAAATTTTTTTGTTTTAAAATAAAGTCAAACAGGAAATTCCTTTTTAAAAATTTTATACATGCAATGAGACTACACTAAGATGCAATAGATTGTCTAACTGTATCCATATCTCATCTGAAACAAACATGCATTGAGTATGTATTATGCCCGGTTTAAATGCTAGAAGCCTGAACCTTCTGACGTACAATACATCCTCAGATAGATTTCACTGTAGTTTTATTCCATGGATCTTAGGGTCTCATCAACCTCAGAGGAAGGCCAACGTGCATACAGCGGGCATGAGAAAGAAGAGTTCTGAAGGACAGAATATAATTCATAGGGACACATAGGCCACCAAGGAACTTCTGTAATCACAGTAGCATGAGACAGCCACAAGTGCCTCCGAACTGACCCACTGCCATTTGTTTGTTCCCAAACAATGACAAGTGTTACTACAGGCAGGAGAGCAAGTCAGATTCCAAAGTCGTTTAGTCAAGACTAGAGTTTGCTACAAGTTGGGTGACCTTAAGCAAGTCACAGCTTGTGAATCGAAGTACCCGCCTTTGTTAAACAAATTTTAATTTTTAAATAATGCTTATACTTGGAATATTAGTATGTTAATTAATAATATTTAACTATTATTCCATTCTTCTGTACTAGAAAAGATCTAAACATGCAATCACCATGAACTGCTACTTATGAAAATCACTGGTTAACATCTTCTCATTGCGTTAAATGGTCATGGCCAAACTTAATCATTCAGTCCATGCATAGCAAAACCTTAACAGTAATAAGCTGGAGCAAGTGACAGTAAAGGTGTTTGAAGGCAGAGGTCCACTTGCTCACCTCAATGTGCCCTTGAACCTGTCCTAAGGCCTAGCACATGGTAGATGTCATGAGTGTTAGGGTAGGGGATTGAGGTTATAGTTGATGTGTGGCAGCATTTTCAGTATTTTACTGATCTTTTACTCTAACAATCTGAGAATATTTTTGCCTTTAAAGGAGCTACACTACCAAGCAAAAGCCAATTTATATACTTAAGTTGATAATAAATACTCTCAAAGGTGTTGCTTCAGTAAATATCTTATTCTTCCAATGAAATCAGCCCCTTTTTCCCTTACAGGTGGAGACATCCCTTTTTAAGCACAGGACTCTGCGCATTACAGTCATTTAAGAAAGTAGTACAGGTTGGGGGAGGGTGGGGAAAAAAAGAAAGTAGTACAGCACAATGCCTAACTCCATACCCTTGTAGTAGAAAAATGTGTATTTAAAAAAACCTATTCTCCACAAACTTTCAATCGGAAAAAAAAATAAAATCAAATAAATAAAAAATAAAGGTTAGCATAGCTCTGGGGCCCTCTGGTGGTATATTTTAATTTTGCTGTCTAGAAAACTAAAAATAATGTCAACTAGTGTTAAGGGCTTCAATTACTGAGCAGATGGACTTGAAAAATAAACTAAAACTTAGAAATAACCAATTAAAGTCAAGTGACAGTGGGGCAGCTATGAAATGCCACTTCTTCCTCAAAAGAAGCTCTGCCCATAACGTAGGCCACCCATGTGAGAGGTGCATATAGTTTTAGATATGCTACTCACACAAGAAGAGCAAAATGAAACGTATGAATTTCCTTTTAGTATCTTATACCTCAATATGTCTCAAACATTACAATTTCAATAGATAATGAATTATCTCGGGCTACATCTTGGAATTCGATGTGTATTATTCGCACACAGAGCATCTCAAACAAATTTCACATGTGGTTATTGGATGCTGATCCCGCCAGTATAGATCTAGAAACTGAGCAATTGTGGACCAATGGTACATTACAGAGTATGAGGCTCATTCAAACTCACACGGGTCACCAATTCTGAACGCTCCAAATTTTATCTCTAACATACTTTCTTGTGCTGTGGTTTCTCACAATTTATACTAGGTGTAACTGAAGAATTATGAATATTTAAATGTACTACAATAAAAGATATACCACCCCTAAGTATCCTCTAAATACTTCCGCTTTCTTCCAACACATGCAATCCCAGCGTTCTTGCCACTTTCAGAAGTAGTTACCGAAGTCCTCTTTCATAAATGTCTTCAGGTGTACCATCATGGCTCTGCCTTTATGTCCCAAATGGGGTTGGGACATTTAACTTTTCATGGCATTCGGACTTTGGGAAGGAGCAGAAGCCACACGGTGGCAGATCCACTGAGTCAGGCGCATGAGGACACACCATGACGGTGTTACGAGCCTGTCTGCCTGTTGGATGGCAACTGGCAGCAGCATTTACCAGATTCTGGATCGCACCACCAAAAGATGCTCACAAAAGAGGACTTCCAGAACCGCTTCAGAAAGAGCCAGGAACAACGCTATAAAGCTGCTCAATGTGAAAGAACATTATTTTGAAGAAGATTAATGGCAATGTGTGTTTTACTGTAATAATTTTTAATTTAAATATTCAATGTAGACTGTGATCATATCTTGCATCTAGGACAGGGCAGTTAATCTCTAAAGTATACAGACGTAGAAAAGCTAATATCAAATGAAAGTTAGCAAATGAAGCAAGGGAGAAACTCTGGCACAAGGAGAATTTACTGGGTGTTTCACAATGCGAACATGATCTTTCAGGAAGAAGACTTAGTATTTGCACTTCATACATGATAAGCCTAACAACTGTGGATTGAGCAATATGGTCCAGTTAACAAAATTCTTCATTTCATGACAAAGAATCTATACAACAACCTTTGTCTTCTCGCCCAAAACGGCAATTGCAAGACTTTTTTGGAGAATTGTATGAGCCAGTCCAAGTAAGAATTATACTACGTTTCCTACCAGAGGAATAGAGGAAACAGAACACCACACGATGGCGGTCTCCCTGGGGCTTGTCCAGAAACTCCAGAGTCTGCAAAGCACCATCTAGCCTATAAACTGGAACTTTCATTTATAAACCATGAGAGATCTTGGCCATACCTACATCTACTAAAATTGCAAACGTATTTACTCTCTAAAACAACTTCGCTCCAAGGAATTACCACTTTCATGAATGTCATGTGTTTCAAGTTACTTAATTCAGGAGTATTTGTAATGTTTCACAATTGGAAATAAAGTAAAAATCATTTAACAGAGAACTACTCAAGAATATATAATATATGAACAACATCATGCAACTGGCATTGTTCAGCTGTAGCTATGAATGCAGAAGCAATTTAATGTCCTGAGTGGAATGTCAAACGAAATTGTTAAGTGAAACACTGAGTGTAAAGACAATATAAACACTATGCTGTCATTTGTATGAAACAAATATCATCATAAAGAGATTGCTTATATATTCAGAGACTAAGTAGATAGGGGTACACAAACACACAGAGAGAAAGAAATAATTTCTCAAGGGAAGAAAACTGAGTGGGTAGAGACAACAGATATGAGGAAAATATTGGTATTTATCATTTAGTCCCTTTTGAATCCCCATTCGTGTCAACTATATTTTAAAACAAATGAAATCATTTCTAAAAGTCAGAGAGAAAAAGCCAAGAATGATGCACTGTCAGGTTTCCCAATCAAAAAGGTAAATAAATAAAGTCATGTGTAACAGTACTTATCCTGCCCAAAACATCTGACCATGAGAGAAATGCTCTTGCTTTTAATCACCTTTCAGAAAGAATTTATTCTTGCCTTAGCAGTTTAAGTCTTCTATAAAATTAAAATGAAGAGCCATGTGGCGTGGCACATACCTGTGGCCCAGCATTAAGAGAGGCTGAGGCAGGAGGATTGCAAGTTTGAGCCCAACCTGGGCAACTTAGCAAGATATTGTCTCAAAAAACTTTCCAAAAAAAAATAGGGGAGAGGTTAGGAATATAAGTGACTGGGAGGGACTTGGGTTCAATCCCAGTATAATTAAAAACAAATCAATGAATTACTTCCTGGAGGCTAATCCATTATATATATATATTGTAATATTTTATTCCATTCTGTGAGGAATTCTGTGTAAGAAGCTACAATGGAGAGCATCAGAGCAGAGATTGACCAGGAAGACATAATAAAAACATCCCTTCCAGGTGATTACATCTTCGCTTGGATTCCAGGTTTGTCATATACCCAAGTGGCATACGGTCCAGTCTTTCCCCACTTCTATAACATGTGAATAATAATACTTTCTTGACCTAGAAAGATAAAATTCTTATTCACATCAAAGACTTGATATGACCTCAAAGCGCTGCTGCATACCTACGAAACATAAGCATCCAGCAGCACAGACCAACAAAATCAATTTTGTAGAAATATCATCACATTTACCCATAAACTGTTAACAAAACTTCTGGAGTCATGTCATGCAAATTGTAATTAAGCTGTAATTTTATTTATGTTTAACCTCTAATAGTTTATGCACTTTGGATTAAATAGATCACTCACCCGTTGGAATTAAAAAAGAATTCAATGTATTATTGCCCCTTTTGCAAATATAGCCTAGTTTCTGGGCACATTCCAGGTTCTCCCACTTTGCATTTTTTCCAGGATTCAGGGACACGCAGCTTTTTCCAGGTTCAATCGATGGGCTGCCTTTGAGAAAATAAGAAAGGTAAAAGGGAGGATTCCAGACGGTTCAAGGTTAACCCCCTCCTCCCAGCCCCCGTCTTCATCCTTGAGGCGTACTGGATTCCCATTCTGCCTATTGCTGCACATTCACAAATAAATATTTACTGGTTGCAGAGCAGAAGACACAACGGGGATCCATCTGCTTTTCTTGCTGTTGGGTATCCCGATGGCTAAGATGTTCCCTAGAAAAGTACGCTTCTTTGAAACAACTTTTCCCCTATTATTAACTAATAAATCATAAATTGTAAAAAACTGTCATGCTGAATTACATCAGGCAGCACAGACAGACACCTCACAAAAAGGATTTATGATGTTTCAAACTAGCCATGTTAAACACTGTTAAAGCCTGCCCAAGGAACCTAAGCAAGCTATCTGTGAGGAGCAGGCTAGGGAATCTCTGTGGGGTCCAATTACACAGAGAAGGAGGGAGGCAGGGGTTGGAAGAGGGCACAGAAGGTAACTACAAGGACAGAGGTAAGAAGAGGGAGAATTTCCGATTCTCACTGTCTTCAACTTCCTGTTCATTTCTTAATAGAGACTGACTCAAGAACCAGAGAGAATTAGCATTGCTAAAGCAAGGGACACTTCTATTGAACCTATTTTTTTATACATTTTGTTACTTGTATATACTTTTAAAACCAGTGAACCAAAGAGGAGCTTCATCTCACACCTAATGCGGGAGTACATGAGCTACATTCTGCTAATAACTAATTTGTTCTCACTGACATGTATGTAAGACATCTGAACCTCATTTTCCCTTTCAAAAATGTAAATCATATTATTTGCTTCATAATCAGAACATCTTTGAAGTTATTTGAATAACAGGCAAAGAAGAAATTGCTAGTAATAAGTTCACTTTAAAAATGTGTTAATATGTGACCAAGAAAAAAAAAACATGGAAAAACTTGTCTAAGAGATAAGGTGCTACTATTTGAAAGAAACTTTTAAGAAATAATAATACATTTTACAACTGCTGGTTATTATGATATTCAACAGGAAACCATGTTGTACATTTATCAATTAATATAACACCACTACCAAAGTTATCAATTAGTGATTTTTAATGCTTTAATAGTCATTGCATATATTTGAATTCAGACTTGTGTTGATTCTTTATGCAAAATATTCTCAGCTTAAATGTAAATGTTTTAATAAATGCACCTAACAATGCATTTTAATAAGTGCATAAATCAAAATGCCTAACTGAACAACTTACAGGTAATTTTATAGTATTCTACAGTTTTTCATTTTAGTTTTAAAAAACTCATACTTTCAGAGGGTGATTTGATCTTGCACCTACTTCTCAGAAATTTGATTTAATAAGGAAAAATGTTTTCTTTTTTCCTCTTTAATATTTCACATTAGTGTCCTTACCTGCATCAAACCGACCCCACAATTTTCTCAGTGACCTCTTATAAAGGTAGAGGTTAAATGTAATCATACTCAACTCCAAAGTGTTAATAAAGACAATAACCTGTTTAATGTTGTACAACAACTTAAGCATAAAGAGTAGAATAGACTCTAGTTCGAATAATAATTATTTTCTAAAGATCTATTTCAGCTCAATTGCTATTCTCCAACTTTATTGACTGAATGAGTAGGAAGTCAAATATAGTCATTCTACAAAGGGATGTATTATATTTTTGTGCAGTAATAGTTACTTCCCACATTCCAGAAGGAAATATCCTATTTTCATTTCAAGATTGAAGTCACAGAACTGACAGTGTGGCTCAGCAGGAGAACAAATACTAGAGCCCAAAACAGCCAGTGGCCATCATGAGTTGAAAGCACAATTTCCTAGTCAAATCTAATAAATTTAAACCAGAATATAATATAACCCCTGAAAAGTTCCCTCTAATCTTTTAACATCTATTCGGAATACTATCTTATCAATGTTTTCATTTTTTTAAATACAATTCAAGGTAGAAAATAGAAAATTCATGCCAAATGCAAAAACCATTCAGTGCTTCAAAAATAAAAGTCTGACAAAGAATGCTGTATCGTTATGCTCTGAAGCAGAGCTCATAAAGATGGAGCCAATAGGAAGCTTTTTTCTACCCAATACCCACGGCAAACATCACTGATCATTGTACTCTTTCCTAATAACCCAAATGGCCCTGGGATGGTGCGGAGGAGTTGAGATCACAGTCAGGGGCCTTCAGCAGCTATTAGAGAGAGTTCGTATCAGTGAGTGAGAGAAAAACATCTTAGCATTGGTCTTTTTGTTTCTTCTGAATGGCCGCTTTCCACATGTAACTTACACTCAGTAATTAATCTCTTTTTATATTCTGATACTTGTATGTTAGGACAACACAGAAATAATGACTTCAAGAACTTTCTGTCCTCCAGAAAATTAGAAAGTTGTTGAATGTTTAGTCTGTACTTTTTGTACAGCTAAATTTCAAATTGTCCAGAAAAGCACTAACGAACTTTCGTGCTAGCACACAATATGAAAATCTTTGACTGAAATAATATTACTCCAAATCTTAGAATAAAAAATAAGCAAACATATCAATGTAGATCTTTGTAATAGGGACAGCAACATTGCAACTGTTTCTTGCCTCTCAAAATAACAAGGTTACTTGCTATCCTAGAGTAATTTCAGTTCACTTAAATTCAGTGTGTATACGTACATATAAAAAATCTTTATTGTGTATAGCTCATGGGACATATCATGCATATAGATTTTTATGTACAAGCACCTTGAACTACAAATTTAAACAGGAAAAAAAGAAGATTCAAAGATCAGCCCACAACAGGGTTGAAAACACCTTGTCAGACTTTACAAATAATCGTTGAATTGCCTTGTCACGGATGGTTGCTTTAATATCAACTGTAATAACAATGCTGGATACAAAAATGATATGCACACAATGGAGTACTACTCTTCCCTGAAGACAGATAGATGTGAGGCATTTGTAGGTAAAGGGATGCATCTTGAGACCCTCATGCTCAGTGAAGTGAGTCAAACACTGCTGGTAAAATATCACACAGTTTCTCTAATATGACAAAGCCAGAACACAGGCATTTCGTAGAAATAAATGAACGTGATAGTGGGAGTAAGAGGGGATGGAGAAGGAGCGGGAGGGTCAAAAGTGGGAGGGAAAGGGATTGTAATGTTGACAAGATATATATGCGCGCAAAATACTCAAGCTCAATGTAACCATTACGTATCATACATATATAGTAATAAAAACGGGAAAAAAATAAAATTAAAAACAATTCTGTTACTATATTAAAAATCATATTTAATGACAGCTTCATAATTTGCTTTTGAATATAAAACTTAAACAAGTCAAGACTACTTTAAACCAAGACTTGTGCGGAGGTGTGTGAGTACCTTCGCAGACAAGTTCTTATCCCTGGAAGCTGGTCCTGTGATAGAAGATTCGAGTCTAGCTGGTAGATTTGAAAGCAAAGTGAGAAACGAAATGTGACCAATGAACTCTTTCATTTCCACTCTTTGAGGTCTACACAGAAGAGGGTAAAAGTCTCCATGTATCCAGATGAATGAACGCTGGGTTAGTTCAACCACTGGCCTTACCTGGTAACCAGTTCAAGTAGCGGAATGGACTGCCGCCACTCCACTGCCAACCACTGCCGAAACTCAGGCTGTTGAGTCCGATCCAGAGGCCCGACGTCAGGGAGCTGGTTAATCCTGTATCACAAGAAGCAAAAACAAACTGTCATTTAGAAAAGACAGTGAAAGGAAATTCTGAATGAAGTGCTTAAGGAAAAATGAACCAAGGGAAGCAACAACCTTTATGCCCGCCATGTCTCCTTCATATCTCCTAGAAGTCTAAAGAATAGAGGACTATGACCTCACTGGCAGGTAAGGAAACTGAGGCACAGCATATACAAGTGAGCTCCTAATATTCCTGTTAAGATTTCGACCCTGATCTAACTGTTTCAAACCCCAAGAGATCTTGATGACCACCTACCATCTAATGAATAGTACCAACGTGCTTCCTTTTTGGACACATCTATGATCGTCACTAAACAATGTCATTTTTACTTCATTTGAGAGTTCAAGAAAGATTTATATAAAAGCCAAAGTTTTCAGTGATGGAAAACTTTTAATAACATTTCAACGTATCATGTTCTTAAGCTATTATTTCCACTCATAATTTGAAAATTATTTTAAGATTGTTAAATCTTTTAATGTCAATTTTTCTTTATTAAAAAAGTGATTAAATTCAAAACATTAGATGCTCATACTAATATGAACAATGCCTTTATTTAGGCAGATAACAAATCATAATTACAATGTTTCAGACTCTGTACAGGCCTGGTGGGGGGTGGTGGGGGCGGGGTGACAGAAGCAACTTGAACTTCCCAGTGAGAAAAATTCTAAACTGTTATTAGTCATATCTTTATTTAAGCCATAGATAGGAATTCCCTCTCTCTCTACAATCTCTTACTTGACAAAAAACAACTGAAAAGTAAAGTTTCCATTGTTTCAATAAAATATCAACTTCAAGAATACATTCATGTTGGTAAACAGAAGAGATTGAGCTTACGTTTCTTCCTACCTGTCGGCTTTATTCCCCAACCAAATCTTTCAGTGCTTAAAAACGGCCAATTATTCAGCACTTCCAATATTCGGAGTATTGTATCTGCCCATTTAATACCGATAAGCCACGTGTTAAGAATTATCGCATTTGATAGATAGCAAGTCAGAGTCCAAGAGACACAACAGGGCTGAAAGCTGAACTCAAGTTCATATGATACTAAAGCTCAGACCCCAGAGCATGCACATGTGCGCATGCGTGCACAGAAAGCATGCAGAAAGCCAGATCTCACATTTACCACCCCCAGTTCTGTAAGAGTGCAGCTTCTTCTTCGAAGATCTCGTGACGTCTGAGCTTCCCTCAGCTTGCTCCACACTTGGCAGAAAGCTACTTCAAAGTGAGTACCACGTAACGGGGATATGAATTAGGTAGGTTGAGCTGAACAGCCTACGATGAGCCCAACACCAGAGGTATGTGCCGAAAAGTAAACTCTGTTGTGTGATTTTTGTTAAATGGAGTCATAGAAGGGAAAAAAAGGGATGAAATTAAATACTGGTTTGTAATAAAAATCAATACAAATGAATTCAAATTCACTTGTTTATATCGAACATATTGGGAGAAAGGTTAAGAGGCAGTACAGCCTTCTCCCTTTGTACTTTGGGAGGTCTCTTTCCCAACTCCTTCTTTTTACAGATCAGAACAAAACTGCTGAGCGACTTGTTGGAAGCGAAACAGAGCACTCACGGAGCAGATTGGGAGCCAGGGTCCGATGAACACTAATCCTAGTGGAAACTAAATTTGCCTGTGAGTTTTCCCTATAATGCCATTACTAGATACTGTTAAATATTAGCGCGGCTGCGAGCAAAGTAGGTGGATATGTCTAGTACCTACACGTCCTTGCTCCCTGAAAATAGCCACCCCAGGACTCATTCCTGCCCCCAGAAGAGACTTCACATTTGGTTCTGCAACATTAGAACTTTACCCAAAAATACATAAATGTTTATCAAAAGATTTTGTCGCAAAATGACATTACTGAAAGGGGAGATCTTTGTCTCATCTTAAATTGCAAGATAAACATCCTCAAGCATGGCTACACTCATTTATTTTAAAAAAAACAGTAAATACATCTAGAACAAAATAACTTCTAGCTATGTAGGGAAAGCGTCTAACCTTTACTATGTCTCAGCAGTTGTAGGTACTTTCTGGTATGTCTTGGAGAATTAATTATTTCTTAAAATGGGGTCTGGGGACAACCCACCCAGGATCCCTCCTAGATAGTGGGAGCTTTTATCCCTCTATTTTTTATTTCTAAATAAAGACCTGTTTAAAATTCATGATTACCACATACCCCATAAATGTAAGTCATAGCTATTATTATAATTACTATTATTATTATTGTTATTATTAATAACTACATGTTAAATTAGGACTGGCAAAGGTGTGACTCAAAAACAAAAAAAAATCAAACTTTGTGTTTCATGTATCACTTAAGACCTGGGGTTGTAGATTTTAATAAAGGGTTTCCTGGTATGCTTGAAATCTTAGGCTGCACCCCAGTACCACCAAGACACCAGGAAGAAAAGACAGACAGACAGACAGACAGACCTAAACCATACTGGTCTCATTCACAATTTTCTTTTCCTCGAATGTGCATTTCTAATACTATACAGGAGCAGCCTAAAACTTTCCATATAAAGACATGGATCCCCTATCCTAAATGTTTTAATTTTTTAAAAAAATTTACGTATCCTCTGGCATGGTTACATACCTATATTTTAACTTAGTTATAATAGAACAAACATTAATGTCTAAAATTACACTGGAATTTTTATGTTCACTTCTTCAAGAAGTTAAATTTTTCTTCTAAGCAGTACCTAGGGAAACTGATAAAAAAAATAATCAGGGTAACAAGCCAAATTTCATTTCCTCTATTTTCTGTAAGTTCCATAAGTCCTAATCCAGTGCATGCATAGTAATAAATCAGATTCAGGAACTGAGAATTAACCAGAGCGTCCTACTATTTTTCAGGGTGGTAGCAGAAGCAAAGAGGATGAGTGACTGTGGGTGATGGGCACACGGGATCCCGGACTGACAGATTTTGCCCTCTGGATACTATGACATCAGAGGGCCAGCTGAGAATACACTTACTGGAGTGAGATGTCATGCAAGCTAAGAGTTCTCCTTGGAGCTCTGGGGACCCCCAGATCCCACTCAGTTGGTGAGTGAAGCACAGGAAGAGAAAAATGGAAAAGAAAAAAAAAAAAGCTGGCTTCCAGGTCAGGTATTGTTTGAGCACAGGACACTAACATGTTTCCTATGTTCTCCTTCCTGGTCTGTTATCTCATTATAAAATGAGAATAGTGATATTTATTTTCAGGGCTAGTACAGGTTCTAAAAATAAAGCCCAGTATCTGACACACAGCAATTGTTCAATAAATGGTAGAATCATCAAACTCTCCTTTTTTAAAAAAAAAAAAAAACTAGTTCTCAAAATCCTGATGTACAATATAGTTTATTTAATAATTTATTCGTGGGGATGTGGTAGTAGGATTGAACCCAGGGCTTGTACCCACCTCAAAAGCACCAAGATAAAGCCTCAGTCCTTATTTTAATTAAAGTCTAGATATTTGCAGGTTTTCATTTTAAAGACATATCTCCAAACTAGGTAAAAAACGAAAACCTACTCACACCACCGTTTTCTTGTTTCCTGCTCAATGTACCCCAATTAACATTACATGCTGTGGATGTCTTTTTCCCAAGGAAAAAAAGAACTGTTTTTCTTCTGTTTTATTTTGTACATTTCCTGTCAGATTTATTTTTTTCTTCTTTGGCCTGCTATTTCGGGCCTACAGAAAAGCAGGCAGTCCTCCAAATCTTGTTAAATAACTCGTTCTTATCCAGATTCCAGTTAAAATTTGCTGACAAATATCCTAGAGGCTTGAATAAAAGGCACATACGTGTCTGAGGTGAACGAGAGGAATCTCTCCAGAGCTTGTTTGTTACTCAGCTGTCGCTAAGGACACTTGCCCATCACAGAAACATCCCCAGGAGGCCCACTCTGTTCTTTCCTGTTTTCTCCCTTGCACTTTATGCTCTATGTGGTCAGGAAAAGATCAACTTGGGTAGCTCCAGGACCTAGCACAAGGCTTCGCACATAGATAACGAACACCTTGTTGAAAAAAGCACATATAAATAAGCACAAAAATAACAAATATATACACTATATATTTACAGGAGAAGGGAGACATACATGTTAGTAACTGTTCTAAAGGTGGTAAGCAAATAAGAGAAGTGTGGAAAGGATTGCACTCTAAGTTTTGTGGAAACCATAGGTACCATAAATGGCCTAAGACAATGGAGATGAGTAAGTACAAAACACCTGTGACACCCAGGAAGAGGGGAAGGCTTTCGCCAAGATGGCGAAATGCCTAAAGGAGACAGGTAGAAAGTGGATAGACTACAGCCTTTGAATCAGACAAAGGTCTTCTATCAGCTACTTGATGGAAAATGAGGAGCCACTAAGAGTGTTTTAAATATGGTGGCCCAGGGGTCAGAGACCGTATCAATCCACTAGTAGCGTCAGGAGGAACTGAAAGGGGAGCCCTGGAGGCAGGGAGCTGGGGATGCACTTGCCTCCACACCGACTTCTCATCCTGAACTCCCATTTCTCCCATGTTTGGATTTTGGCAATGAAAACTGATAATCTCTTCTAGGGCAAATGTTAGCTTCTCTAGTTTTCATAACGTCATAACATATCTTTTTAAATGATGGAAATAGCAGGAGTAAGACCTGAAAAGCTATGATATCCAGAAGTTAGAAGGACGCAAAGAGGGCTCAGGGTTGCAGACGGTTCTTGGTGCATCTCCGCGGAAGTAACGGCAGCACCACTACATTTTATCATGAACTCCACGGTGCTGACTGAAGATCTCTGGCTTCAGGTGAGGCCTTCTAGAGACTCCTGGCTCAGCAAGTGCCACTGCCAACTTCCAGGAACCACTTGCCTGTGGCATCCTTTCCTCTGAGCCCAGAAGGGTTCCTTCTTAGAATACTTCTAACACAAGGTTTAGAGTCAGTCGCAACCAAGAGAACAAAGTCGAAACATGACCTGAGACCATGCCAGAGGTCACCTGCTGAGTGTCGATGTGTCCCGACATCTACTCAGTCTGTTCAGTGACCAACATTATCATCCGTGCTGTCCACCTTTAAGTTAAATTATATACAAATAAAATAATTTTTTTCATTGTACTTACAACTTCGCTTTCTTTTTGGGTCATTACCTGTCAGGTATGTCTGCTCATGAATCTCCGTGATGCTCAAGAGCTCGGCATCCTGCTGCTGGCAGCTCTTCCTTGCCTGTTGCCAAGTCAACGCAGACTTGGAGTTTATCTGGTAAAGAATGCTGGTCAGTGGGTCCTTATTCCATAAGCTCTCACTGCCCTCAACTGTGAAAGAGTCATGGGAATTTGCTGCATTAGAATTGGAAATACCTCCAGTGAACAATACTTTAAAAACCATCCTACCAGCATTGTTGCCTGAAGCATTATCTTTCTTTCCCTTTCCTCTGTCTTTCACTTGTTTTTAAAGCCAGGTGGACTATATCCACTGTTGAAATGAACAGCAACACTTAGCCCCTTTCCTTGTGCGTAAAGAAAGAAAAAGAGGAATTGTCTCCTTTGCATGAAATGTGCTGGAAAGTGATTCAAATATAAACACAAAACAATGAAGAATAAAGGAACCAGCCCACTGTTTTTCTTTCATTTTTTCCTTCCCTCCTTCCATTTCTCATTTTTTTCTTTTCTTTTTTCTTTCCTTCCTTCCTTCCTTCCCAGTACTGGAGATTGAACTCAAGATCTTCACACTGAGCTGCATCCCTAGCACTTTGCTTGAGACACGATGTCACTAAGTCACTAAGATGCCCAGTGTGGAAATAAAATTATAGTCCCCAGCCTCCCTAGTAGCTGGAATTACAGATGTGCACCACTCTGTGACCACTCCAATTTCCTTAACCTACAAAAATAACCTAAAGTAAATACACATCTTCTCTGTGCTCGCGGGTGTTTGCCAGCGCACTCTGGTTTGATCTTTTTAAGACACAAGGCAGCAGAGCGGAAAGACACAGACACCAACGGGCTGGCCTCCACCTGCACTAGAATTGCTGACACACACTTGTAGCTTTCAAGGTAAATTAACTTCTAGAAGCTCAGTTTCTCTTTGCTAGAATTAGTTCAGTCTACGTGAAGCTCTTAGTAATAGTAGGTGCTGATGCTTAGTTTTTCTTCCCTGCA
The DNA here is from genome assembly GCA_004027205.1 of Ctenodactylus gundi. Classification (NCBI taxonomy): domain Eukaryota; kingdom Metazoa; phylum Chordata; class Mammalia; order Rodentia; family Ctenodactylidae; genus Ctenodactylus; species Ctenodactylus gundi. The sequence goes on from PVKB01005438.1 coordinate 21,255, forward strand.
GATCCTGAGCATAACAAAAAGATGATCTTAGCTTATCACTTCCTTTGCTTTCATATGACTCCCAAATATATTGTATAAATTTGGCAAAGTCTATGAAAGGCCAATAAAAAGATAAACAATGTCTATGTCCTTTTGTGCCTAGGATGCTTGAGAAGTTAGTAAGCAAACGAAATACTTCTATATATTTCATGCTGTGAAAATCTCCTTTTTTAATAATATAAAATTCTACTTACAAGTCATGAGAAGAAATAATCTTTTAACTTATTTAAAAGGACAAGAAAGAATTATATCACTTCTAAAATTTTCCAAGGAGTACTCATCTTGCTAAGAAAATTAGACAGATTTCTATAAGTACACAGCCTATGCTACCATGATTCTCAAGTCAGGTTGTAACTGCACTTTGCTCTGATAAAGGAGCAACCATAGACCTTTCAGTCACACACATATGACACCATGTGACAGAAAATTCCTGGAACCAGGCACATCAAAAAGGAAGAAAAATATACTGGAATTTGTTTCTGGTGATAGCACAAATATTTCTAAGATTTATGTGTGTGTGTGTGTGTAGTGCTAGGGATGAAACCATACAAGGCAATCACTCTATCACTGAGCTAGACTCCCAACACAAAAATAATTATAACATCAGTATATGTTTACATAACAATAACTTTTAATTAATATTGTTGCCAGGCCTCATGGCATTCTGGGAGCATGATGCAGGAGGTTCGTGAGATTAAGCCCCACCTGGGCAACTTCACAACTTGGCAACTTACTAAGACCCTGTCTCAAAATAAAAGCAAACCAAAAAAAAAAAAAAAAAAAAATAGGGGCTGAAGATTTAGCTCATTGTGAAGGCCCTATGCCAAAATAGAATAAAAAAATTAATAATACTAAACTTAAATAATAATTGCAAGTTTAATGACCTTGTGAGATGATCTACATGAGACAAACTTGGTATTTGAAGATGGAAATGTTTCAATCCGTTTTTAAATTATTTTTCTTTTTTAGGGAGGCAGTGGGATGTACTAGGGACTGAGACCCGGGCCTTCACACTAAGCTGCATCCTGAACCATTTTTATTTTTGATTTTTGAGTCAGCATCTTGTTAAATTGCTGAACAGCCCAGGTTGGGCTTAAACTTGCCATCCTCCTAACTCAGCCTCCCACAGTGCTTGGAACACAAGCCAGCCGCATGGATCAACTGCAATTTTTCTTTAATTTAAAACTTTGGGCTTCTAAGATGGTAGAAAATGTGAGCGAGAATAAGAGGAGGATTATTTCCTTGTCCAGAAATGGAGAAAAGTAATATAAATGACCAAAGAAGGAAATTCAATTGACTCTTCATTTAAAAGATGTATATTTTGCATTTTAAGTCAAGGAAAGAAAATGCATCTCTCAATAAATGTGCAGGTCTGCTGACTCTACAACATCTCAAAGAGTCGTGACTCACAGTCAACCAGCCCAAGCAATGCTGAAATGTAAAGTTGCAAGCTACGGAGAATTAAGAGTAGAGTCGTTTCCTTTTCCTGGTATCATGATACTTTAAACGTCTAAACAGAAGGAAGACATTGCAATAAACAGTGCAAAGAATAATGGGAAACATATAGTTAGTGTCAACAACTGACACTTTATTTTCTTTTATGGAACTTACTGTGTGAAGGCTAATATAAAATAAGATGTTGTCTTAAAAAGGGTGCAAAAGGAAAAGAATTGTAAAGTTAAAAAGCCCTTCAAGATACGAAATATAGAAAGCATGCTTTAAGTTTTAAATTCAAATACATACTAAAATCAAACAATGTGCTCATTTTCTGTAAGCTATTTTACTTTCAAATTTAACCAAGAAAATGTATATCTGGCTATGAAGACATAAATTAGAAGCAACAAGACTAAACTTTTTTTTGGAGATATGGTCTCGCTCTGAAGTTCAGGCTGGTTCTGAACTCATTACGTAACCCAGGCTGGCCTTGAACTCACAGCAATTCTCCTGCCTTAGCCTCCTGAGTCCTGGGACTACAAGCAAACACCACCATAATGGTGCTCTAATTGCTGCACTATTCAACAGCCCCAGGACCAAATATTTCTAAACCGAACATACTCACGATACCTCTCCAACATATATTCAGAGACATTCGAGGTTGTGAGTTTTCTTGGGGATTAGTGCCCTACTCTTTGTCTTCCACAGTTTATTCATTAAATCATACATTCCTCCGGCAACTCCACTGGTAACACCACTTAACAGGAGCGTATTAGAGACATACATGATACATGGGCCCCTGTGAACCTCCATAACAGGTTTAGAAAACGCCATTGCCATTAAGTGAAGGAAAATGGAATTCTTTAATCATTAAACAACTGTTCTATCTTTTAAAAGGGGAAAGAGTTCAATATTTTTCAGACACAAAGACTTCTCGTGTAGAAATGAGACATCTCTGAGCCTTTAATTGGAATCAAATCTCTTAATGTTGCTAGAAAGGAAGCACATCATCTGCCTGAGTCACAGCCAGGAAAGGAATGTCATTATGAACCAGCAGCCTGTCTGTCACCTTTATGGGCCTGTGTCCACAGCAGAGGTACCAGACATAGGAGACCACTACAATGATCTATGGGGCTAAGAAATCAAGCGTACTTTTAGTGAGATGATTGGTGGCTATGAATCCAAAGAGATAACTAGGAAACTTCTTAGCAGGCTGGCTTTAATTAGACAAGGTCTCCTTATAAGCCATACTGACTTTGACTAATGCTTGGAACGATGTCATTAGGTATGAATCCGCAATCACAACAATTAGTAGTACATGATTCCATTCAATTCAGGTGGCTGCACCGCCGCTCTGAACTGCACTGCAGGACATCTGGGGAAAGAGGTCTAGGTGGTTCCAGGAAACCAGAGCTGCTGAGATTTAATTTGAATTAGCAGACAGGAGAGGTCAGAGGGTAAAAACTTTTGGAAGCAGGAATCTAGCAGCAGGAAGGGTGAGTGGTAATGGGGAAAGTGAAGCATAGAACGCATCCCTTCCCTTCTTTTAGCTCTAGCTCTACCGCCACCTAAACTCGCTGCCTTGTTTATAGCTCGTTAAGCACGGCAAGATCACCACGAATTCATATGTTCTGGCATTTTCCTACCAACATACTGTAATAACTGTCTTACTGTAGTAACACTTAAACTTTCACTTAAAGAAAGACCCAGAAGCATATGTTATCCACTTCTGTTGATTCATAACTGTGTTAAATTAAATGAAGGGTATCGTTAATGTCATTTTCACCATGAGGAGTTCCTTTTAGTATACTGTCACAAAGTACAGGAGTCCTCTCATGTTTCTACCTCCACAAATGACACTGAGGCACCACATAAATTTTCTTTTTTTAACTTTGGTTTGCTAAAGGTAAAGCATTTAGGGATTGGAGAAAAGGTGAGGATAGTTTGCTTGATAGTCTTAGAAAATTACTTATAATTGGTACACATTAAGGGGTTGTTTGAAGCAAAGAAAATAGAGCAAATGGGAATGAAGTCTGATCTTGTTAATAAGATCTAAATATATATTAAAAAGTCTAGAGTTGAAAGCCAGAAATCTGCATTCTAATCTTTAGTCAATATGAACCATCTTCCTTGTACAATGGAATATCAATGTATGCTAAAGGCCATAGTTGAATATAATGGGACAATGAGTATAAAGTAATCTGGGGAAAATGCTCTAGGTAAAAATAAAATCTTATTAATCTATTGCCACAGTGAATGAGTCACAATTTTATTGATGATAAGTGATTACTTACATTTCAAAGGACAAAATCCAAACAGCTTATCAGTGTCGTAGTCTGTGGTGGTTCCACACCAGAGCCATCCATCGGACCGCCCAGCAGTTGTGCAATCTGCATACCACTTATTTTGAAACTTAAATGGAAATGCACAGGTGGCTCCATTTGCATTGCCCAGTAGTGTATACATGGCTGGGGAAACAGTGATTTGCGGATAGAGTATGAATGAAACTTCCGGCTCTCCTGAAAGAAGCTTGTTACAGACTTGCTCTTAATCTTCTAATCAGATCAGAGAACCTATACAGGAGAGCCCTTTCTCCTCCCATTTCTGCCTCTATCCCACTCTGTTGGACACGTGCAACAGTCTATATTTAGGAATAACTCCAGGATCACTTCATTTCCACTGTCAGAACAGATTTTTCTTCCTTCCTCTTACAAGGTAATAATAGCCAGCTCCGTTAACACTAGCTTTAACTTCTGCATTTCCTCCAAAACAAAGAAAAGTCTTCCTTCTTTTTAGTTGGAATCACAGTATTATTGAATCTTTACATTAAAAGTAACTTTGAAGCCCTGATATACAGCCAACATTTAAATCCCCTCTGAGTTTTTCCTGTCCAGCCATTCTCCACCTAAGTCACTCAACAATGACTGAGGAGGGGTAAAGATTTTTGGCACAATTCTCGAATCCACATCATAAAACGAAATCACTCAAGAGCACTAGATTCTACATATAATCATTGATACTTGTCTTTTTTAAAATATGAATTCAATAGATCAACCGAGAAGCTCTGCAAGAAACCAGAATGGAACATTTAAACAAATATGTAATCATTGCTGATATCAGTTCAGCTTAAAGCAAAAGGATTTGAGGAGCTGGTACTTATCTCTATTAACAACCCAACAACTCAAATAGATAATCTCTTCACGACGTTGACAGTCTCTGTCTCTGTAGGGATCCCTGCTTTGGGAGATAATAACCCTTTAAAGGGAAGTATTTGACTTTTTGCCACCACCCGACAGTCAGAATTTATCTTAGGTAAGAATTCTTAATTATATTTCATAGATTATATGACTTGAAAATGCTTTTAAAAGACATTTAGTCATTTAGACAATATATTTGTGAGACATGTAGTATATATTATGGGCACAATAAATGTTTCTTAAACTTTTTTCTTTCCCTGTATTATGTCCTTATCCCTGCTAGAATCATATTTAATTACTTCAATTGCCTCTTTATCAATTAGCTATTAACAATCACTTCAAAATACTATTGTATATTTGTTTTACCAAGTTACAAGGCAAATTTTTCAAATCATAAATTGTACAGGGAAAGTGCTGGACTCTGAAAGAACCATACGAACTCCAACTGGAATATCTGTTCATTCTTAGGAAAACAGTACATTAAGACTACTTCAGGATCATTAAGTTGGACAAGAAAATTTCTTGCTAGATTTATAAACACCAACTGGAAAAGGCTTTTTTGGGATTACTATATTACTGAGCCACTCTACACATCGGGCACTGAGGAGGCCAAAAGACGAAAGATTCACCTCAGCCACTTTGGGAAGGAATTATACAACTACAGTCAAATTACTCTTCCATTTGTGGTCCAACCTTCCAGAGAACCCTCAAGTCCATCCAAACCTACAATTCTGATTCTATTATAATAAGAGGATGCCTAGCTCAGCCAGTACTCTGACTCTCAGTCACCTTCAGTTTCAATATGTTCTAATTAATGGATCTCAAGGTCAATCTGTGAACTAGATCTTCTAGTATCAATTAGATCACTGGAGAGTATGTACAATGTGGTCCATGGACCATCTGCATCAGAATTACCCAGATCGTATAAAAATAGTCCCTTCCCCTCATATGCTAATTCAAAATCTAGGCGGCGGAAAGGAGAACTTGAGATATGCATTTTAAACAAGCTCTCTAAGTGATTTCTAAGCATATGGAAGTGGGACACACTGTTCTAAACCTTATGAGTTTTGTCCACAAGCACACGGGAGAACAGAAAGGATGGGAGATGGGGAAGTTGAGATGCCGTATTTTAAAATAAGTAAGCTCAACAATTTCTTAGCACTGGTCTTCAAACTGAATTCCTCAATTAGCAGAATTGTCTCCTTTGTGGAATTTGACTCAATCAGGTGTGATTCATTCTTGTCCTGCCCTTTAATTTTCTTTTGACTTTCACCTGGAAGGTTGTGATACTCTGGTTGCCCTTCTTAACAAATTTCTAATTATATTCCATAAGTGCTTTTGAATAACTTTCCTGACTCCTTCTCCTATCCCACTTCAGATTCTACTATTACCTCCTCTTTACAGACACGGGAAATGGGAAGCTGATAAATTATCTCCTTACGAAGGCCTGAATTCCTCTGCTCTGTCTTAGTCACGATAGACTAGGGCAACCCCTCCTAGCTGCCCCAGTAACGAAGTATGTTACCCAAAGGCAGGCTCGTTCTCTGACCTTGAAATTGTTCAAAATAACACTTCTCCATAACCAAGTATCCAAGCTTGAAGTAAGGTTAGAGCATCATCTGACTCACAAGAACAGCCTTTGGAAAAGGCTTCAAGTTCTTTTTTTTATTTTTGCTTTGTTTTTCTGCAGCCACAAGAGAATAAAAGCTGGGATAAGGAAAGATGAAATGCTCTGACTCCATTTAACTGCCAAGAACGTATGGAACCAGCTACAAGTAAAATAAGTTCCCACCTCATCCCTGCTACCAATTTCCATCCATTGCTGAAAAAAAATACATGAGTTAGAGAAATCGAAAAGAAACATTTTCTTACTAATTACAAGTAGTTAACATATTATTGGAGACTTTTAACCTTTATTCCTTTTCATGTTCTAGAGCACAGAAAAACTCAAAACATAAGGAACATGATCAGTTAGCATTGTTAGTGCAGGCCACACAAGAACATGTTTATTTTCTTGAATTCCAACTAAGAACATGGAGGAAAATTTGACGTAAAGGTTAAAAAAAAAAAAAAGGTAAGTCTCATACCTTCATAACTTCTGGAACACAAGTCGTCATTGGTCCCGTAGATCTTCCACCGGCTCCACAAACCAGATCCCTTGTACAGCATAATATTCTTTTCTTGTTTGTTGCCATAATTAAAAAATAAATCTTCACCCTTGATCCCAAAAAGTGTGTCATTTCTGCATTCCCATTTCTGGCGTTCACTCTTGGAGTCACAGGCATACAAGTTGACAGAAACCCAATCAGTTTTTGATGGCACGCCTAAGCATAATTTCAAAGCCACACTCATGACCTGGTACTGGGATACCCATCGGAATTTCTGTGATTGAGCAGCCGGGTTGCAAGTCGCAGTTTGGACTGCCGTGGGGCTTATTACGTCCACGCAGCGCTTGTGATCCTCATTATAAATCAAAAACTGCCTAGTGTCTGTTAAAAAGAAAAGAAAATTTAAGCATGTTTACATAACGAGGGAAATATTTTAGGCAAAAAGTTCCCTACTTTCCCACTGCTCTAAAAATTTAAGATTATGAGAAAAGAGTTGAAGGTAACCAGGCCCTTGACTGGCTGATTTTCTTCCTGCAAAATTAAAGAAATGGGAGGGAGGAGCTGGTCTGAAGTGTCGCGAGATTGCAGTGAGCCCACTGACAATCAGCAGGAAGTTCCCAGCATGCCCTAGTCCTTCAAAGTAGCCTCAGAAAATGCTCACCTTTAAATGCAATGACGTGCACATGAAAGTCCGGTAACAGAAACAGGAAATAATATCAAATTGAGAAAAGAAAATGTAGGAATTGCATATAACAAGCAGTACAAGTGGATGTGTTTTGAGAACACGTATGTCCTGGAATACAGTTTTGAAGTGTGGCATACCCAGAGCTTTTTTGGGATAGAAAGATAAGACCCATGTACCATTATCCTAACAACAGTACTAGGAATTCGTAACTTTTGTATTTAAAAAAAATTTTGTCTTCATTTTACATCGTGCACGTTTTATAAGTGCATTCCAGCTAGCCCAGTTTAGCTTAACTCGGTAACTTTTGTTTTTCTCTTCTAACAACAGGGACCTGAAAGAATTAGCACCTGGAATGTCGATAATATTAGGTTAACTTTTATTTCACTGGCTTACTCAAGCTAATCTTCCCAGAGCAAAAAGACACAAAAATGCATTTAGTAGTTTGTAAAATGCTCAATAAAAGGCAAATAAATTGAAGTTTTAGATCACTGGAGATTGCTTAGAAGAATAACTTTTAAAATAATGTTTTATGCTCGTAACCTGAAACTCTTGATTTAAGTAAATACATACGGATGGCTTCTATTATAACACACAGCTGCCAGTTGGTAATAAGGGATTTCCTCACAAAACGGCAAAAGAAAAGGGTTCGGTAAGCATTATTTTTTCCTTAAATCAAAAACTGAATTCATGTGGATGACTTTTCCTTTCTTGTTTATTTTTAAAGATTATACAGATATAGCAACTGCTTTCTTTTCATTTGTGACGTACATATAAATTATCCACCTCTTGTAAAGTTTTCCTACATTCTCTTGACTTACTTTCAAGATTCTTTCAAAATGAGCCAGTAGTACTGCAGATTATTAAGGATCGAATAAATAAAATCATTTATTTCTAATAAGCGAAATCACTTATATTTAATCAGATAATTCCAGTGAAACGAAACCAAGAATAGCGTCTCCAGGAGGGTCCCACGCTGTTGACAATGTGTTTTCACAGACCTGTTCACTGTTTTCTCTTTCAATATCCCAGTGAGGTCAGCACCACCTGCACTATGAGATCTGTTCTATGATTTTGACGTAAAACTTACCACAAATCTCCCATGGTCCCCTGTCTCCTCTTTTATGCACTGCTTAGAGGCCTCGCCTCCTTCCTACCTGGGTTCCGAATTCTACGCTACTTTGAACAGCTGCCTGGCTTCCTCAGCTGTTGCTCATCTGAGCTCATTTGATTTCTGGGAATTGGAACTCAATAAAGCCTCAATCCAGAACACCTGCTTCTGTTGGCGGCACTGGAGTTGACGTCTGTCACCCGAACATGCCATACCTGACCAACCTCCTCCCTCTAACTGAACTGTCCCACGCTTGATGTCATTTTGTTGCTGTCTGTGTCCTTGTGGGACAAGATGACTAATATTCTGCCTTGGCAATAAAATTAAAATTTCTATAATATGGTGTTTTGCTTATAATGAAGCAGAGGAGATAGGAAAATAAAATAGGTTTTTTATAAGTTGTTGTATCATTAACTACAATAAATGTAAATTTAGTCTCCTCTAATCTAAAAAGGTAATGAATTTTTAAAGTACTGTCATTTAACTTATTGAAGCTACTCCATCTTTTATTTTTTCTATCTAGGCTCATATTTCACTTTTCATATAGCTTCGCTCAGATACATCTGGCTGTTATAATAACTATATCTTCCATTTCAAACTTCAGCCACTATTACTATATTGTTGAACAGCAAACACTTATTAACTGGCTAAATTCAGTCAGCAAACCAATCAGCTATTTAAGGGAAGACATATAAAAATCTATGCATGAATAGCATTTCTCTCTCGGAAGGATTTTACTTACTAGTCATTTATTTCATATGCCTCATTTTCACCTGTAGCTCCATCTTAATTTTACTCTAAATGTAGTGGTATTTAATGAACAAATATCCAGTACTCTTTTTTTTGTTCATATTCTTTCAGATTCATGAACCAAAAACTTAGAAGGCATTCTAGATTCTCAGCTTTCTTTCACTTTCTAAGACAAGAGCAGACTCTCTAGGGGCTACCCCAATACTATACTACAATGGTTAATTTCCTGTGTTAACTTGACAGGATCATGGTAACCAAATGTTGGTCAAAATACCCATATGAGTGTTGCTATGACATCTATCTATAAGATGAGACCATCACTTAAGTCAGAAGAGTTTGAGTAAGCCAGATTACTCTCTATCATGTGGGTGGACCTCAACCAATCAGCTGAAGATCTTAAGATAAAATAAACCAAGAAAGAAGAAGGATTCTTCTAAAAACAGAGCATTCTGCCTTTGGACTCTGCTACGGTTTGGACATTGAGTGGCCCCCAAAGGCCTATGTGTTAAAGGGTGGGTCTCCAGGGTGATGCTTTTGGGAGGTGTTGGACTTTAAGAGGTGGAGTTGTATAGAAAATTTTTTATGTCCTTAAGTATGTGCTCCCAGGGCTACAGTGGTGATCTAGTCCCTTCCTTCTCCCTCTTTTTGTTTCCTTGCCGTGGGGTAACCACGCTTTGCCGGACCACACATTTCCACCATTTTCTGTTGGAAAGGCCCAGTGCAATTAGTGTAACCAACCATGAACAGAACTTCCAAATCTGTGAACCAAAATTGGTTACATATGCATTTTACCTGATATTAATAGGTGGGGCTTGGTTGAAAGGGGCAGATCACTGGGGCTTGACCCGGAAAGATATATGGTAGCTCCACTCTTCCTCATGCACTCAGCTTCCCGTCTACCATGCTGCGAACAGCTTCACTCTGACTAGGCCACCGCCATGTGAGTTCATCATTGCAGCCACCCGTGACTGGACTGAAACCTTCTGAAAGTATGAGCTAAAACAAAACCTTCCTCCTGGAAGCTGGAGTTGTCGGGTATTCTCTCTCATTTATGAATAAGTAACTAAGATGGGTTGTTATCTCGAATGTTGGTTATAGTGACAGAAAGCTGATGCTTGCAAACTTGAATGGCAATATTAACTCTTTCTTAAGTTTTCTTGATACTTCTTCCCCTCTTAACTCGGGACTTGTGTGAGCCAATATCTTAAATAAATTTCTCTCTCTCTCTCTCTCTCTCTCTCTCTCTCTCTCTCTCTCTCTCTCTCTCTCTCTCTCTCCAACCCTCCATGCACACAAAAACAGAAAAAGAAGTTCGGTTTCTCTGTAGAACTCTGATTAATGCATATGTCCTCCTCCATTCTCTCCTCTCCAACTTTGCCAGTCCTCATGGTCTCGCTCTGTTCTTACTTTCTTTGAACACAATGAAGCAATACAAGCAAGATAACACATGTCTCCCAATTTCCTTTAAGGAAATGAGCCTGATATGTCACCTGATCCCACACGGCAAAACCTACTCTCTGTAATAGCTGCAGCCACTGAGCCACAGCAATGAGTGAGATTTCGACTTTCACAGTCTTTTTTTAGTGGACTGACTGCAACGTACACCATGTTCAGGCTAAACGCTTACTCAATAAGAAAAGTGTTTGTCTTCCTCTGCCACTTTCATGGAGAGGTCTTTGGATCAGAAGGTTTTGTTGCTAACTAAAATCTGTTCCTCAAGAATACAGACCTTTGAATACGGTACCAATGTACACAGGAAGAAAACATCCGGCTTCCTCATAGCTACTCAGCGGCAAGATCATGATCCAGCCTGGCTGCCTTTCACCTCTTACCTCCTCTGACCCTCACTCCCTCTCACAACCTTCCAACCATGCCGCCCTTCTGTTCCTCAAGCACACTAAGCTCATTTCCACATACACAACTTCATATTTTGAGTTCCCTCCTCTGGGAAATGCTGAGGTCAGGTGTCATCTACTCAGCAAGCTAGCTACCCTAACCCTCTCTACTCCTCTTATTCCCGTTCTCTGTGTACTTATGCCTTGTCTGTGTCCCTCAACTGCAATGTGAAAGAGACCTTGAGAAAGAGACCTTGACCCTTTCTGGTTGACTCAGTGGTCTCTCTCGGAAAAGAGGAGATCTCTCAGCAAATACTAGCTGAATGAATGAACGATTTAATCTGAAGTATCTTGACTAGGAACTCAGATAAATTATCTTGTTTAATAATGGATCTGTGATTGTGTGTCTATTTCAAATTCGTTTTTCCCCTGAAAGCTTGTTTTCTCTCCCAAGAGCTATTTATAAACACACTGGTGAAAAGAGTACCTGGAAATGAAAAGTTTCAATTCCAATGCACACTTATCTATTCTTGTTTCCTTTACTTATCTACGGACTGTAGGAAGTGGGGTAAGTTCGATATTGCTGTTGTCAGACAATGCAAGGAAATGCAAAATTATCACATTATGGTGATACAACCATGCTTATTCTTCCCCTCAGATTATCAGCACGTAGTTCTGCATTTATCATCGCCGCTGGGAAATGGACCTGAGTTAAAATGTTAACTTCTTCCTCTAAAAAAGATTTTTAAGAACTTGGAAAAAGGCAACTTGGGACATTTTCATCATTCTTCATCACACTAGTGTCACTTATTTATAAACATTCTATTTTTTGCCTGTCCTCATTAGTATTTTGTAGTAAAAATACTGCAAAACTGAACAAATGACAATGGCTGGATAGCTATATTAATTTTTTTACCATTTTGTTGTTATGTATAGACACAATACATAATGTTTACATTGATCTTGAGTATTTTATGCATATACATATTGTGGCAAAATTACAAGTCCTTTCCCTCTCCCTTTTAAACCCTCTCACGCTTTACCCACCCCTCCAATTTCCATTATTAGTTCTATGAAATAATTGTGATCTTGGTTTCTCATATTAGGGAAACCATTTGATATTTAATCTCCTCTTTCTGACTCATTTCACTGAGCATGATGGTCTCAAGTTGCCTCCACTTTATCTACAAAAGCCTCCAACCGATCTGTCTTTATAGATGAGTAGTGTTCCATTGTGTATAAATACCACAATTTATCCATTATTAGTTGTGACTATATTAATTTCTCATTAAATAATTACTTTTATTAGATCAAGTATGAATTCTTTTTACAATATTTACACATCAGAAGTAGATTAACTTGGAGAGAATCTCTTTCCATCTTAACCTCATCTTCCTAATGTCATATTTATATTCTCATCAAATACTTGGGAAACATCTCCGGTGTGCCACATACTGATGCTAGTAAAAATACAAAGACCAGCTAGAGAAGCAGGTTCCTGGACCACACGAAGCACACACTCTGCTGTAGTTAGTTCAACAGAAATATCTAGAGCAAAAATACGTTTAGCAATGAGCTGATAAATTTTAATCCGACTTCTCAGATTCCAACTAACTGAAGATTCGGCATCCAACAACATCAGTGTCAATTTTCTTTTAAGCTGGTTTTAGAATTTTTAAATCATCCCATTAACATTAAAGAAATAACATTTCTAAACCTACCAACAAGGAAGCTTAGGTTATAAGCAGTAAGAGTTTAAGAATATAACTAGGCTCATCTATATATTTAATATTGCTGTAGACTTTGTCCACCATCAGCAAACACAATACTAACATCAAAACAAAAAAGAAAAATAATAACTCCTGGAAGTCAGACTAGCTGAGTGTGCAGAAGTGAGCATTCGGTGGTGGGTACTGCCCATCCCTCCAACTGGAAGAGGCCCCCTTTCCCCTGCTGATCTCTCTCCTTGTGCCCTGCCCTATCCCCATATTTCTCCTTGGTCTTCATCATTTTAGTGCATAGAAGTCCTCCTCCCAAATGCCACAGCACATCTTTTGGCCTGGGTATGTCCCCGGGTATTCTGGCAATCGGAGCCCCCAAGGTCTCCACACAGGGCAGACTAGATCGGTGACGAAGTTAATGACTCCCAGGAGGAGCCAGCCCTTCACCAGTGGCTAATGGGAAGAGAGGAACACCCCCCAGAGCCTTGCCCCTCAGATGGGATGACGCTGAGACACCTACTCTACATTGTACTTCCAGCTGCCCAGAAAAACTGACTCCTCCTGCCCACAGGGGTCACAGGCTTGTTAACACTTTCCCTTCTTATCTCGCTTCCCCATTTCCTTGCCAAGGCTTCCTGGGATCACCTCCCAATAAAACTGCTTGCACTCAAATTCCAGTAGAGCTGGAAGAAGTTTCCTTTGGGAAAAACTACACAACACTGTATGTCCATCAGCCTCCGTAAATGAATACAAAAAAAGTGTCATGGCATATGTCTACGATCTCACCCTCTGGGAAGCTGAGGTGGCAAGATCACAAGTTCAAGCCCAATCTGGGCAATTTGGCAAGATCTTTCCTCAAACTGAATCATAAAATCAGTCTGGGGATGTTGCTCAGTGTAAAGGCCAGTATCGTAAATAAATAAACAAATAAATAAATATGTCCTATAATGTCCTGCCAAAAACAATATTAAGTAAAAGTATTTATCTCGAACCTAGTATTTGCAAAAAGCTATGGTAGTTGCTTGGGGGATTCAGATAAGGCTCACAATGTTGAACAAAAAGTATAGAAAAAAAGAATTATTTTATTTTTTCACTTGGGTCTTTTATTCATTCATTCATTCATTCATTCACTAAATAGCCATGGAACCTACTAAATTATGTCACTGCATTTGAATGTTTATAAGACACAGATACATATTTTAATGTAGCTTTTTTTCAGTCCTAGAAACCAAAGCTAGGCTGTTGCATTGAGTTACATCTCCAGACTTCTTTTTCTTTTTAAATCATGAGATAAGATCTTGCTAAATTGCTACGGTGAACCTGCAATCCTTCTGCCTCACCCTCTCAGAGTGCTGGATTTACAGGCCTGCATCTTGCCGTGAAATGGATTCTGACCTCAAGGAGAGAACAGAAACTCATGAAACTCTACCAGCATTCCTTTAACTTCCTGAAACACATGAATTTCTACATCTTCTCTGGGCCAGGCCCTCCCTGCCCCTGCTAATCTCTCTCCCTGGGCCCGGCCCCATCCTCTCTCCTCTCCTCTTGCTCCTCCTACAGTAACAACTCCAGAATGCTAGCCTCCTCCCCAACTTGAAACGGAACAAAAAACCTATAGGCCAGAGCCAGGCCCTGTGATGCAAGCCTAGGTCAGGGAAATTACAAATCTGAGCCTAGTCTGGGCAACTTAGTAAGACCTTGCCTCAAAAATCAAAAAAAAAAAAAAAAGGAAGAGGAAGAAGGAGAAGGAAGAGGAGAAGAAGAAGGAGGAGAGAGAGAGAGAGAGAGAGAGAGAGAGAGAGAGAGAGAGAGGAACTGAAGATATAGCATAATGTGAAGGCCTTGAGTTCCTTCCCTAGCACCCAGAACAAGCCAGTTGGCCCTACATAGTTCTTTCTTCTTCCTCACATCACCATGCTGATTTGCTTACTCTTCTGTACCTTGTCAACCAGGACACAGTCAGAACTTCAGTGATTCATACTAGGTAGCCAGACGCCACTGCTCACTGGCTATGTGACCTCGGTGAGCTTTCAACACTACTATCTCCTTCACTTTTCCATCTGTAATGAGATGATGTGTCAGGACCTACTGGAATTAATGACATAATTTAAAGAGCTTAGAACAGGTCCCGATGCACGAATTGCTCCTTACATGGTTGTTATTACTATCATTAACCCAATGAAATCAGTCTTGTGTGACTATGAAATTGTTTGGAGCACAAGGAAAATAAGAGAGAGCACAGAGAGCTGGGGCAGTGGCCCAGAAAGAGGGACAGAGGAACAGAAAGACAGAGGAGATATCTGGAGTTTGTGGTCAGAAGAGCAAGCATCACGGAAGACAGGACAAATTTTCTGGGGTTTTCTTAGTAGATAGGTAGCCAGGGAAAGGAGTCCTGTAAGCACATGTCCTTGGAGCTGCTATTAACTAATCAAGTGTTTTGTTTTTACCCAGAATCCTCTCATTGTGTTACTTAAGCTAACAAGAAATTCTGGAAATGGCTCCCTTACCCCTTTTGTATATTTGGTTTTTATTGCCCAAATAAACAGATTTTTCAGGGATTGAGAAATAGCTCAGTGGTTAAAGCACTTGCCTGGCAAGCACAAGTTCCTGGCTCAATTCCCCAGTAACACATAAACTGGGCGTGGTGGCACATGCCTGTAATCCCAGCAACGGCGAGGCTGAGCCAGGAGGATTGCTGTGACTTCAAGGTCAGCCTGGGCTCTATAGTGAGTTCAGGAGCAGCCGAGGCTACAGAGCAAGACCCCATCTCAAAAAATAAACAAACATATTTTTAATACATCCTAACCAGTCCCATATCTATGCTAGCAAAGAGGAAGGCATTTGTCAAAGTAAGGCTAGGCTGCCTCAAGAAGTATCCCTAAAAAATTGAAAAATACTTCTTTCCCAATAGCAGTGAGTCAGTTTAAAGAAAACTGAGGTCTGGATCTGCTGCCCAACATGGAGCCAGCGGTCCCAAATGACATTGTATGCTTCTGAAGAGACAAGTGTAAATCAAGAGCCGCTATAAGTACACACCACACACACACACACACACACACACACACACACACACACACACACACCCCAGATTTTGAAGAGTTTCTTTTTGGCTTTGGCTTTTGATCTTTTGAGACACTCACGCTATACAGCCCAGGCAGGTGATGAACTCACAGTCCTCCTGCCCCAACCTCCCAAGTGCTGGGAAATAAGTTAATATTTTTAAACAAATATGAAACCACCCAAATGTTTTATATTGGTTACACATTGATTATGTTAACTATTTTGGCTGGATAGTCAACATGTAATCAATATAATAGGTGTCTATTGGAAAAAATAGCCACTGTTGAAGGGGAGAAGGTTGTCACTACTCACATCTGTCAGGCACTAACTGCACCGTACTCCCTTCTAAACATGTATGTTCTAACTCATGGGATCATCAAAATAATTGATGAGGCGCAAAATAATATTCTCCCCATTTTATAAACCGAAAACTAACACCCAGGGTCAAGGGCATAGCTCATCAGTTAGAACTCCAGCCTTGCATGCATAAGGTCCTGGGTTCAATCTCCCAGCACCACATAAAAATTAGCTGAGCATGATGGTACACGCCCTTAATCCCAGCACTTGGGAGGCTGAGGCAGGAGGAGTGCTGTGATTTTGAGGCCAGACACATAGTGAGCTCAAGACCAGCCTGGAGTACAGAATGAGGCCTGAGAGAGAGAGAGAGAGAGAGAGAGAGAGAGAGAGAGAGAGAGAGATGTGACTTGCTCCAGGTCACACAGCTAGCAAGTAACAGAGGCAGCCTACCACACAGCCTTTGCATGTATTTCAATAATCCCCACTGTACAATGCTTAGGAGGGTTTAATATTTCCTGTTGTCAAACACCGTGTACCTCTAGAGCTTCCGGGCCAGCATCTCGCGAGATTCCCGGTAGGCCCACCGGCATAAGCCTTGATTGGTGTTAGCTAGTGGAAATGAAGAAGGGGCCCAGACCATCAACCTTGGAACCTCTGTAAATCATCTCAAAACAGAGCTGGGAATGGAAATTCTCCCACGGCTCTTTCCAACTCTCCAGCAAGTTGTGCTAACAAAGTCAAAGGCTCGGTAAACAGCTTTGAGAATTTGCAAAGCTCTGAATCTCTTCCTTGGGAGAATTTATCCATCTTCAGGCAAAGAGCAGTGATTTCAACAGTGGAGGAGGAGGCTCAGGAGACACTTGGCACAGTGTAGAATAAAGATAAGGGTGAACTCGCTAGCGATGTAAATTCTGAATGATTAAAAAATGGGTCATGAAAAAACGAAGGTGGAAATCGCCTGGAATATCCCTTGGGATGGGGGAGAGCGGGGAGGGGCGCTCCCTGAGCTTGGCCTGGGATCTGAGATGAGGGGATCCCCTCCCTTCTCCCCTCATCCAGAGCCACTCAGAAGTCGTCTGTTGGGAGTTAGAACTAGTGTGTGCTGGAAGCTACTCGATGTAAATGAACCTCAGAGCAGGAAGTCCTTGGGAGGAACCGACCAAGGACGGGCCCCGCTGGGCCGGCGCTGCCACGGCCGCCCTGCTCTGGGTGCGCCCCGGCACCTGGAGGTCAGGTGCGCGCCGCTGCGGCCCCAGCGCAGGTGCGCGAAGGGCGCCGTCTGCCCCAGGCACGGCGGGGCTCCGCGGGCATCTGCCCCGGCAGAAGATCCCACCGCACAGCGGACTTACCCAGGAGCTGAACAGCGGCCGGAATAAGAAAGACACAGCCCAGGAGCAGGGCCAGCCTCATGGTCCAGGGTTGCTCTTTTCCGTCCGCTGATGGGGAGGTGTCAGCGCGCAGGGCCCCTGAGCCCCTGCGGCCAGGTCCGTCCTCGGAGCTGTCCGGCTGAAAAGGAGGGCGGAGGGAGCTCTGCCTTTTAACGCGCTCCTGAATTTCGGAAGAACTTCCAGTGAGGAGATATCCTGTCACATGAGGGTGGGTAGAAAAACAGGAATTCGAAGTCAACTCTGCTTCGTAAGCTGACTTGTGAGAGACAGGGCGCAGGGGGAAGGGGCAAGTGACTCTCGGATGAGCGGGCGAGAGAGGAGGTGCTGGGCCAGCCCTGGCCTGCGGGGGAAGTCACCCGGGACCTCGCTGTGCCTGGGTGGGGACCAGCTGCTAGCCCGACCGGGACCAGAACCCTGAGGCTCCCAGGGAGGCTGCGGATCAGCTAAGAGGGCCGTGTTCAAGGGGCAGTATGTCCTTCAGTGTTGGAACTGAGCCTACCTCATTGCCCATTTCAACACTTAAGGTCCTTATATGTATATATAAAGAAACATACGTGAAATATATATAGATAGATAGATAGATAGATAGATAGATAGATAGATAGATAAAAACATGTATTATTTTTTTCTTGGAAAGTTTCAAATAGACACAGTTCACAAGACTGATCGTCTCCTCTAGGTAGAAGAAAAGTAAAAGAGAAGCTAAATCTAAACTGGAGTTTCTGGGAGAAGAAGAAGAAAGTTCTAGAAGGAGAAAGTTCTAGTAGGCCTACTTTTTAAGCAGGCCAGAGAAAATAGTGGGCCCGCTACTCCGTCTCATCCGCTGTGATCATCTTGAGTTTGAACGGCTCCTCGTGCTGGAGGATGCTCCTTTCTCCTGTTTAGGTGTCTATGGGTTTCACAGCTGTAGATATTTTTTTTTTCTTCGGAGGTACTGGGCATTGACCTTAGGGGGCTTCTTGCTAAAATATAAGCCAGGGATTAGGGATGCCCTAACTCCAGTCTCTTGTTTGTATTTACTTTTTATTTTGAGACAGGGTCTTGCTAGATTGCTACATTGCTCAGGCTGGGCTTGGGGTTCTCCTACTCCTATCTCCAGGGGAGCTGGGATTGGAGGTGTCACCATCTAGCTTGACCTCTTCCTTCAAGTAAAACTAAAAGTTAATAGAGCTTTGTGGAGCACAATATCAACCCCTAAATATCACTTTTGTTATTTTTTTATGAGTAAACTATGCATGAAGGACATTTTGAAACAGATACTATTGTTTAGATAGGAGACACTTAACTCGAGTGTGGGAGATCTTGGTAATTCAAAAAGAAGCTACTGGGAACATTGCATTTTTTGATATTTTAATCTTGCTTCACTAACAGTTTAATCTTCAAATGGAAAGGAAATCCCAAATGCGCATTATCTTTGTAAAAAGTTATATAAACTTTGCGTCTTTCTTTTAAAAATGTGACAGTTCTTTCACTGACTTTTTTTTTAACATTCCAACTTTATGATTATTCTGAATGAAGAGTACAGACGGTGCAAATGTAGGACATGATCAGTGTTTCTTCCACTAAGCCAGCACATGATTAACAAAAAGTCACTTGCAAAGCAGAACAGATGCAACAGAAATGTTTCATGCTCATTATCTCATTGATATCAACTGAAAAAAGTAGTAAATTGTTTTTAGGTTTTAGATGTAAATAAATAGCATACCTTTTAGAGTTTTACCTAAGTTGGACTTATTTTGATATCAAGAGTGATAGGCCGGAGTTCAGGGGGAAAAAACCTGCAGAATAGGGTGGGTGGTAGACCCTTCCCTGCTAGAGGTGGTTTTTCAGTTGAGGTTTTCTTTTTCCTCAGTTTCCCCAGACCAAGTAGTTAATGTGTTTCAACTCTTAATGTTAGTAAAGTTGCTGCATTTCTTCCACCTTGAGGAAGTCCTGGCTTTTCCCAGTTTTCAGCCCACGAAGGAGCCAGTCAGTGAGAACCATTTCATAGCTCCTGCCCCACTTGGTGTGAGCCTGTACAGGGCACCTGCACAACCATGCTGACAGACACCCATTCACATACCCTCTCTGGGCTTCTCTGCCAGGAGTATCCCCTTTAACTCTTTCCTTTCTGTCTCAGGCCGTGATCTGCTTAGGTTTGCCCTTGACCTTTTGGCCAAGCGTCTTTCTTTTGCTTAGTTCAATAAAGTGTTACTTCACTTTATTGTTAGCTGGGCAGGAGTCCACGGATCCAGGAACTTCCCCACTACTCCTGTGGGGACAAGGGGAAAACCCAACATGTCTGGGGGTTCATCCGGGACCTACAACTTTTCCATGCTGACAAGGTGAACAAACTGATATGGGGTCAGCCACCCAGGACTAGTGTGCAAGATTATCCCCAGCCTGGCCCCTGAGTTCTTAGGGTGGCTTCAGGTTAGGAAAATGATGAGTACAAGTGTCATAGTTACACACAGCTTATCAGTGACAACTTACTGAGTACCTTGCCTTTCAGGAAAGAGGCTTGCTATACCAGAACCTGGCTGGGGATCCAAACCACTCTGTCTGTACCAAGAGATGATTCTCCAAGAACAATTTAGTTAGGCATAGGAGGGAGCTAACCCTAGAGCTCATTATAACACTTTCTTTGTTTCACATGTGGAATTATTTCCCCTGAAACAGCGGCCATTCTCTACATGTTTTCTTCAGACTAAGATGTTTCTTTTGTTTTGATTGCCTAGCTCTCATCCTCAATCCCTGGCCATGGAAGATTAGTTTGCTTTCCTCTGCCATTTGTTTCTCCATTGACTGCCCCCCAAACACACACAAAGCTGTAGTTTGATAAGTGTGATTGTAAAAATGAAGAGGTTGTAAAGGGTAGCTTAGTGATTAATGTGCTTGCCTAGCATGCCCAAGGCCCTGGGTTTGAATCCCCAGCAACACATAAAGATAAGCTGAGCATGTAATCTCAGCTCTTAGAGCCCTCAGGCAGGAGAATTGCCTTGTGTTCACGGCTAGTGTGGACCAGCTACACAGTGAGTTCATGGCCAGACTGGACTATAGAAGAAGATGGTTCAAAAAAAATGAAGAGGTTGTTAATACCCTTCTAGGCCATGTTTATCAAGTATATTAGCAGAAAAACAAAAGAAAACAACATGGAAATACAGAGATATCCTCACCTTCCTGAGGCCCCTACTCTTCAGACAGGTGCTGTTAGAGTCCTGATAGGTCTAGTATTGCAAGCAAACAGCTTCCTTTCAATTAGAGGCCTTTTAGATCTGGGTCAGCGTATGATGGTAGGCTTATCCCAAAGAATATCAGGGATCAAGACCCAAAATCACTTCCCACAATGGCCCCAAAAGGCTTCCATGTCAGGGACCCAACTTTCCCAAGACCTCTTGACTGGAGGAAAAAGGATACTCTTTCATTGGGTAGAAACTTTCTTTTTGTGGGGATGCTTGCCTAAAGAATAATTTCACTGTTGCTAATGTGAAATACACAGTCCCAAACTCCTTCCAGGTCTCCTTTGGCCTGTCTCTTTTCACATTAGAAGGAACTGAACCCAGACAATTTAAGGAGAAAAAATCTTCATCTTCTGTGCCTGATGTAGATACCCACTGGGGGATCAGGAGAGCTGGCTTGTAGTGGGAAGTCTAAACTACAACACCATTCTTCAGTTAGATCTCTTCTACAAGCGATGAAGGAAATATGCTGAGATCCCATATGCTGAACTGATTTTTTTCATTTTGAGGAAGCATCCAGAATGAGTCTCCAATTGTAATCTTGACCCCACTGTGGTCACTGCACTGTGTTACCTGACCCCTGATAGCTCAGAGAAACTTCAAGAGTCATCTCAGACTCCACTTAAAAGAAATCTCCCCCATATAATTCTGGTTCTGTGTCCAGTGAGACCTTTCGTTCACTCCTAAACCCTCTGCTCCTACCACTAATCTCTATCTGTCCTTCCCCTGGATGCGAAAGGACAAATGATTATGTCCTTTAACCCGCAGGAACTGGGGGAACTTAAACAAGAATTGCGAAGTTTCACTGACAACTCTGAGAAACATACCCAGCCGTTGAGAGAATTTCCTCTCTGTATGAATTGCCGTGGAAGGATGTTTCTCTTGTATGTTCACAGACCATCAATGGGCCATAACAGGGCAGAGTTTGGAATGAAACGATCTATGTGGGGAACTGATGTGATGAAATCCAATGTCCTTGCCACAGGAGGCAGAGCAGATCCAAACTGGAATCCTGATTGGAAGCATCCATTAATGGCTTAGAAAATAACTTTCTCTGTTTCATCAAGGAAAGTCTAAAAAGGGATAGAGTAGAAGCCCTTAACGATGCAATGAAAGGCCAAATAGTTCAGGGGAAAATGAACCTCCATCTGTGTTTCTCCGATGTCTCACAGAAGCTCTAACTAAATATACTACGATCATTTCAGAACCCAAGGTATGGACACATTTATTTCACGGTCTGCTTCTCATGTGCCAGAAACTCCAGAGACTAATTGAACCAAGTTCGGATGATTTGTTAAAGGAGGCCACTACAGTCTGTTGCAACTGGGACCAACTGGCAGAAAAGGAAAAGGACTGTGGTCATTGAAAAATGTTAGCAATCCCACAGGGACCCTCAGGAAAGAGGGAACGCTAATGCCTGTTTGTTTCCTCTGTGAAGGGCCAAGCCATTTTACAATGGGATGTCTAAAATGGAAAGGGGTTTCTCCAGGGTTCTGTTCCATCTGTGGGGAAAAATCACTGGAAAAGAAATTGTCCCAGGTTTGAAGTGATCTGAGGTCATCACCAGTCCAACGATGGACTCTGGAAACATCCTTCCGGACTTTACTGACCCCCATCCAGGAAGAGGAACCCTGGGGAGCTATCACGGTGACAAGGCCAAACCCTCGCTTTCCTTACCAATACCAGAGCTCAATGTTCAGTCCTTTCCTTCACCTCTGGCCACGTTTTAAGGATAAGTAACTAGCCAAGGGGTTTCTAGCCACCCAATCGGGAGAGATTTCTCTCTTTCAATGGCTTGTACCTGGAGACAACTTCACTTCTGACATGCCTTCCTAATTATTCCTGAGTCTCCAACTCCTCTTTTGGGATAGGACCTCCTTATCTTTACTAAGACTCAGCTTCTACTCCCAGAAGGATGTATTCTCTGATATCCACTGTAGGAAATCCTACCTAATGTAGACTCCTGAGTATGGACTGATGGAACTCAAGAGGGAAGGACCATAAGGATGTCTCCCGTGGTAATCAACTTAAAGGACCCTCTGGCCTTTGTCAACCAAACACAATATATCCAAAGATCAGAAGACCAATGGGAGATAAAACCCTTCATTAAAGCCCCCTTTTCAGCCCTGTGTTAGCCTTTATAACGTCTTCATAATGCTAGTAAAAAATGGATCCAACAAACGGATCCCTGGAACTTCTTGTCTCGACTCATCTCTTCTAGGATTGAGGCTCTAAAACTTCAGCTGGTATCACAAAAGGAACTTCACATGTGAGCTTCCTTCTACCGTGAACCACTTGGTCACTCAGCAGCTCTTCAGCCCTGTTAGGGGCCACCAGATAGGTCTTCCTCTGGAAAGGACTCCCTCATCCCTCCCGTGTCCCTTTTCAGCAGGAATTAGTCAGAGGATTCACTGCCCTACCACCCTATACTCCAAGGGTGGTCTTCTCAGAGGAGAAAATGGTAAGTAAGAGGTTGGGGGAAAAGACTAAAGAGTAGACTGTCTGGTAGACCCTTTCTCCAAGCGATTTTCAGTTGAAGTTGATGTATTTTTCTTCTCAGTTTCTGCAAAACAAGTAGTTAATGTTTCATTTTCCTGAAGTTAGTAAAGTAGCTGCATTTCCTTTGCCTTGAGAAAGTTCTGGCTTTTTCCAGTTCCAGTGCATGAAGGAACCAATCACTGAGAGCCACCTCATAGCTCCAGCCTTCTTTGTTGTGAGTCTATATAGCATTGTTCTTCTTTCTTTTCTCTCTCAGAAAATGAGCGCCTTAAATCCCTTCTTGGTTTCTCAGCTAAGAGGCTTTCTTTTTCTTTTGTTTGGTTCAATAAATTGTTGCTCCATCCACTTTATTCTTAATTGAACTACAGCTTGTGGAACTATAGGGAGAAGGAGGAAAAAACTAACGAAGAAGAAATAACATTTGATTGAATTATCTCTACACTCTCAGGTGTTTTTAAAATTGTAGAAGTGCATCATACCACATTTCTGTAGTTAAAATTCAGAATCAGTAGTAAATGCTACATCTTTGAAGCAACAGATTGTCAACTGCCCTACAGGGACTTACTCTTGTTGAAACAAAGATCCATCAGGCTGGCAGAAACCAAGGTAAACCAAGGTAAAGAAGAAATCCAACACTTGGAAAAGTAACATTTTTGTTGATGGTGGAGTAGGAGGTTCCAAGACACCTCCCCATTCACCTTAACAACTATTAGACTGGCAGGAAGTTAACAGAAGTAACTAATTTGGAATTCTAGAGGCTAGTCAAAATCCTGGAGCATTTGGGGAAGCTGGATAAAGAGGCTGGTGAATTTCAGCTTGTCACCTGGGGTACCAGTACTTCACCACCCACTATCTCTTACCCAGCCCCCATCTCTCATTCATTCATCAGGTTGCTTAAACCAGGTTCCTCTTTCTGGATAAGGGTGTGTCCTCCAAATATCAGGGTTATGTGGTCTAAAGGATGACCTGTACTCTTAATTGCTTCTAGACTTCTACGTAAAATAACAGGAAAAGTTTTAGTAATGGCAATTAAGCAAGAAAAAGAAATTCAAAGCACCCAAATTGGGAAGAAGGAAGTTTCTCTTTGTCTACACATCGTCCGACTTATGTACAGAAAACCCTAACGCCTCTATAAAAAACATCTGTAGAGCTCATAAATTCAACAAAGTAGTAGGATACAAAGTCAAAACACAAAAAAACCCTGCATTTCTATACATCATTAATGATTTTTATAAAGAGATTAACAAAACAATTCTTTTTTCAATAGCATCAAAAATATTTAGGAATATATTTATGCGTGCTGGCAAATAAAAATAGGTATGCTTAAAACTAAAAGCATTGCTAAAAGAAATTTGAAAAGACCTAAGAAAATGGAAAGATATCCCAGGTTCATGGAATGGAAGACTTATAGTTACTAAATGGACAACATTACTCAAAGATATCTATGATCCATGAAATCTTTATCCAAATTTCCATGTTGTTTGTTGGAGAAGTAGAAAAGCTCCATCCTAAAACTCATAGGGAATCTCAAGACATTCCACATAGCCAAAATAATTTTTAAAAAGTTAGAGGATTTATATTTCCCGTTTTCAGACTTAATTAAGAAATTACAACATAGCAATTAAATGGATTTGTCCTAATTGTATGAGGACAGACATATAAGCCAATGGAATACTATACAGAGCCTAGATTTAAATGCTAAGACATTTAATGAGAAAAGAACAGTGTTTTTGTTGTTTTTATGATACTCGAGATTGAAGCCATAACCTTCATACCGAGCGATATCCCAGCCCCATTCCTACCTTCCTTTTGCTGAATCAAGATCTTACTAAGTCATAATTTCCACAGGCTGGGTTCAAACTTTCAATCCTTCTACGTCAGCCTCCCAGAATATTGAAATTACATGAGTGAGTCATCAAGCGCAGCTTCAGAGTAGTGTTTTTAACAAGTGATGCTGGATTTGTAGTTTTCTTTGTATAGGTCTTTAACTTCTTTGGTGAGTTTCAGTCTAATTTTATTTTGTTGTTGTTGCTGCTGCTATTGTGAAGCGGGTTGTTTTCTTGACTTCTTTCTTTTTAGGTTTGTTCTTGGTATATAGGAATGCTACTCATTTGTGGGTATTGATTTTATAGCCTGCTATTTCACTGAATTTGTTAGTTCTAAGAGTCTTTGGGTCAAATTTTTGGATCTTATATAGAGAGTATAATGTCATGTGCCAATAGGATATCTTTACTTCTTCCCTTACAATTCATATTCCTTTTATTCTTTGTTCTTGACTGATGGTTTTTGTCATCATGTTGAATAGTAGGAGTGACAGCGGGCATCCTTGTCTTGTCCTGAATTTAGTGTGAATGCTTTCAGTCTTTCTCCATTTAGGATTATATTGGCTGACGTGTTGTTGCACATAGCTTGAATCATGTTGAGGTAGGGTTCCTCTACTATTTTCTTCAGAGTCTTCATCATAAATCATTTTGGTTTTGTCAAAAGGCTTTTCTGAGTCTATTGACATAATCAATTGATTTTTATCTTTGCATCTGTTAGTGTGGTGTATTACATTTATTGACTTGCATACGTTGAGCCATTTAGACATGGTTGGATGAAGCCCATTTGGTCATGGTATGTAATCTTCTTTATGATTTGCTGCATTTTGTTGACCAGGATTTATTGAGTATTTTTGCATCATTTTCATTAGGGATATTGGCCTGTAGTTTCTTCTTTTGTTGGGTCTTTTTCTGGTTTTGAAATTAGAGTTATGCTTGCCTCAAGAAAAGATCTGGGCAATTTTCCTTCCTTTTCAATTTCTTGAAGAAGTTTGGTGAGCATTGGTATAAATCTTCCATAATTTTTTTATAGAAATCTGCTGGGTTTTCTTGGTTGGAAGTATTTTATATTAGTTCCTCGATTTCATAGGTGGATATTGGCCTATTCGGGTGTTTAATTTCTTCTTCTTTCAGTTTTGGTGGTTGATATATGTTCAGGAACTCATCCATTTCCTTCAGATTTTTAAAATTCATTAGAGTATAAATTTTCAAAGTAACTTCTTACAATCCTTTGGATTTCCTTTTTATCTGTTGTGATTTTACCTTTTTTATTCCCGATTGTATTGATGTAGTAGGTTTTCTCTTTCCTTTTTTGTGATTTTAGCAAGGGATTTATCAATTTTGTTTATCTTTTTAAAAAAACCCAACTTTTTTGTTTCATTTCTTTTGGTATTATTTTAGTTTCTACTTCATTAATTTTTGCTTTGAAAGTGATTGAAAAGGACTTCAGAAAATGGAAAGGCACCCCATGTTTCTGGATAGGAAGAACTAATATTGTCAAAATGGCCATACCCTCAAAGCAACTATACAGATTCAATGCAATACCAATTAAAATACCAACTATATTCTTTACTGAACTAGAAAAAGCAATCTTAAAATTTATATGGAACCAGAAAAGACCCAGAATCTCTAAAGCCTTTCTGAGTAACAAGGACAAAGCTAGAGAAATCACAATACCAGATTTCAAAAAAATGCTACAAAGCAACAGCAATTAAATCTACATGGTACTGGTATAGGAACAGACAAGAGGGCCAGTAGAGCAGAATTGACATTACTGAAAGAAAATCAAACACCCTTTGTCACATGATCTTTGACAAATTGGCCAACACAATGCACTGAAGAAAAGACAATATTTTCAACAAATGGTGCTGGGAAAACGGGATCTCCCCATGCAGGAGAATGAAATTAAGACATAGATCTGTCTCCACACACTAAAATCAGATCAAAGTGGATCAAAGAACTGGACATCAAAACAGAAACACTGAACTTATTGGAAGACAAAAATTCCTAAAACCCTAGAAGATACAGGGACAGGAAAGGATTTTCTAAACAGATCAGCTGCACAAGAAATCTCAACAAGAATCAACAAATGGTACTATATTAAACTAAAAAGCTTTTTACAACCAAAGAAACAACCAGCAAGGTAACGAGACAGCACACAGAGTGGGGAAAGATATTCACCAGTAACACTTCAGACAAAGGATTAATATCTAGACTATACAAAGAACTCAAAAACATAAAAACCCCTAAAATAAATGACTCCATCAAGAAGCGGGCAGCTGAAATGAAAAGAAACATCTCAGAAGAATACAGATGGCCAGCAGGCACGTGAAAAAAAGTGATCTTCATCACTGGCCATCAGAGAAATGCAAATAAAACCAATGTTGAGGTCTCACCTTTCCCCAGCGAAAATGGCCTGCATCATGGTGAGGGCGCGCGGGGGAGTGGGTTGGAGGAGGGGGGAGGATTCTACTCCACTGCTGGTGGAAATGCAAGCTGGCTTCACCATTACGGAAAGCAGTCTGGAGATTCCTTAGGAAGCTGAGAATAGAAATTCCATTTGATCCAGCCACTGCTCTCTGGGGCATGTTCCTAGAAAAAATAAAACCAACATACCAAAAAGACATATACATACCTTTATTTATAGCAGCACAATTCATAATAGCCAAATCCCAGAAACAACCTACCTGCCCATCAATAAAGGAGTGGTTAAAGAAGATGTGGTACCTACACCTAGTGGATTACTATGCAGCCATAGAGAAAAACAGGTGTGAAGCTTTTGAATAAAGATGGGGCCACCTTGAGTCAATAATACTCAGTGAAATGGACCAAACACAAAAGACGGAGTATAGACGGGTGTCCCTCCTATAAAATACACAAAAATAACTGCATAAAATGTCCCCAACATGAATGGCAGGGTAGAAAGAGGGGCAGTGGTCGGATAGGAAAGGGGTGATCCTCTAAAAAAGACAATGATCACCTCTGAAAAAGGGGTGGCCAACAGTGCCCACTGATTCCCCATGCCCCATGTCTCTAATGTGTTACAGAATTTAGAATTCGTGTGTTTACAACATAAAAAAAAAATATTAACACCTCACTAGATGAATAGCTCGAAATCGGATAAAAACTACATTGTATTTTCTTCCTTCTGCCTAAGAATTATCTTGAGCAAGTTTCCCTATTAAAAGATGGGCTTACTCAAGGCTAATAACAATAAAACAACCCTTATGAATGGCTTTACTAGTTTTATCTGCAAAAAAAATACAAAGTGATAGTTTTATCATGCTTCCTTTTATTGTTTTTCACGGCTATTGCATTATTTACAAATTAAAGGCTGACAACCCCCCATGCTAGCAGGTTTATCAGGGCCAGTTCTCCAATAGCAACTGCTCCTTTGTACACGGAAGACTCAGTCAAGAGAACAAACACTTTATTGTCCTCTCCTCTCTACAGATGGAACTAGTAAATGCAATGTAGTTGAGCACAGAATTTAAAATGTTGGAGAATAGGACATTATTTGTGTTTTATCCTTACTTCACATAGTTAATTTTTACTTTTGTGTTCCAATAAAAAAAAAACTTCATTTATAAAAACACATAGTGGGCTAGTTTCAACCCAGACAAGATCTTGAGTGGATCCTTGATGTAAAGTATGCAGAGCAGTGAATACATAATAAACACTGAAATCATGAGCCACATATTGAGAGGTGTTCAGGCATTCCACATACTTTCAACCCTACAAAGACATAGCAAAACATGAGGAATCCATGTGAAATTTAATAGAAAATAATTATATTATATAAATCAAATTTTTGTATTAGTTTATTCTAAAATTTGGTTTTCACTGTAATTGTCTTCAGGCAATATTCTTAGTGCATTCTAATCTGTAATACACATACATAGATTAGTTGAAAGGGTTAGTGTTTCTGTAGCCAAGGCTTTTTTTATTTATGCATTTATTCTGGCATGAAATACATCTTTATATTTATGTAGTTTTACAAAATAATTTGACCTGTTTAGTGTTTTTTAAAAAAAATAAGAATAAAATTCAAATATATTTGTAATCTGAAAGTGACCTATGCTTTATAGAAAGAAGCTGAGACACAAAATTGCTGGGATTTTTTGGAATTACACAAAATTTGTAAAGTTGTCTGTAATTTCTGGGAATTTGAGATGAAGATTTTGTATTTATTTATTCATTCAGATGTGCTACCAGCCTATCTAGTTTCTAAGGCATCTCAACTAAGACTTCAAAAAGAAAAGAGTGTGTGGAGAGAAGACATTCTCAAAAAATCCAATATTTCAATGTCAGTGTAAGAAAAACTATGCTTCTTAATAGGAATTTTAGTAGAATAAAATTTGCTTATATATGTCAACTTTCACAGCAAGTATTATTCCAAGTAAATATAAAATCATTTTGTGATATGCTAAAACTAAGCTAATTTAAATAATTGCATTTCATTGGTATAATCCGCCTGTGTCTATTAAATGCCAAACTAATTTTTGTTTTATTAAAAGTTTTCATGGATTTATCCATAAAACCATACCTCATCTATAAGAGGTACTCCAATTCACTGAATGAACTAATAAAATGTTTAGAAATATCTTCAAAAATACGGAAAAGTATGTGAAAGCTCTTATAACAGGCAATTGTGTATGAATTTTTGTTGTTTCAAAACCATTAGCTACAGGTAGTCTGATTTCATTTCCCAGAGATGTGTAGGATGTGCACTGCTTTACCTGAAGGGGAGCTCTGGCCTAGACTTTCCCAGTCACACAGGCAGGTCTTGATAAATTCAGGGGGCACGTGACGCTGAGTTCATGAATCGATGCCTTCTTTCCTCAAGGAAACACTCTTCTACTGCAGGTGACTTTGGTTCCTGATTTTGCTGTTTCTACAGGCATCACATGGCTCTCTGCCTCTTATTTTTCTCACCTCCCGACTTTGCTGTTTTTCTATTTGGACCAGATGAGGAGGGAACCCAGGTGGCGGCAGAAAGACAGGAATCCAGGATATCGTTGGGTGTCAACGAAATGCAGCCTCCCATAGTGACAGAAACATCAAAACAAAAGGTTTACTCAGCACTCAGTTTAAATTAACAGATTTAAAAAGAAAAACACGTTGTGACATGAAAGATACTTTTCTCTATTATTTTGCTTTTTTGTTGTTGTTTGTTTTTGAGACAGAGTCTCTCTCTGTAGCCCAGGCTGGTCCTAAACTCACTACGGAGCCCAGATTGGCCTTGGACTCATGGCAATCCTCCTGCCTCAGCCTCCTGAGTGCTGGGATTACAGGCGTGCGCCACCACACCAGGTTTATGTGGTGCTGGGGAATCGACCTCAGGTACTTAGCACTTGACAAAAGCTTGAAACGCTGAGCCATTCCTCCAGCCCTCTTTATTATCTACTAAATCTTCAATGAATATGTACCTATTTTTAAACACTATAGCCTCCAAGTGGTAAATTATTTTTTTAAAATGTAATATGTATTTTAATGCCCATACCAAGGAAAGGTTATTGCTGTATTCCCTAGGTCAAGGGCTGCTCCAAGACACACTGCACAGGACAATCGCTTGTCCAGCACACAACCTGCCCAGCAGAGCAGCCACTCAACAAGCCATTGCGTGTGTCCTTCCTACGCCATATTGCAATTGTCCCTCAGTGAAAAGGGGCCTGTACAAGAAAAATAAGACTGTAACATTCACA
Source organism: Ctenodactylus gundi (assembly GCA_004027205.1). Taxonomy (NCBI): domain Eukaryota; kingdom Metazoa; phylum Chordata; class Mammalia; order Rodentia; family Ctenodactylidae; genus Ctenodactylus; species Ctenodactylus gundi. Next base: position 52,119 of record PVKB01005438.1, read on the forward strand.
TACAACAATCTGACCATTAACAAATATTAAGTATATCTTTCTTTTTTCCCCCACAATTATTATCTTTATTAATGTGTTTACAATGTACAAGACTTACCTCCATCTTGGAAAATTGGTACATAGGCATATCACATTTTAATAATTGTTTTCTTTCCCTCCCATCTCCCCATCCCAGTTTCCCTTCATAATTTTATAATGAACTTAACATTTACTGAGGATGTAATTACAATTTAGGTTCCAATTTTTTCTTAGTGTTATATAAACTCTTATAGATCTGGCCAGGTTTGGCCAATACAGTTTTACATTTCAGGGCCTTAGTTTCAACAACCATTAGACGCTGCACTGAGCTGGGGCTGGAGGAACCGCACAGCAATTAGAGAGCTTGCTAACAAGCGAAGGCTCCGAGTTTGATTTCCCAGCACCACATAACTGGAGTGTAGAGGTGTACATCTATAATTCTAGCACTTGGGAGGCTGAGGGAGGAGGATTGCTGTGAGTCTGAAGCCAGCCTAGGGCTACACATTAAGTTCAGCACCATCCTGGTCTATAGAGCAAGACCCTGTCTCAAAAAAAAAAAAAAAAAAAAAAAAAAAAAAAAAAAAAAAAAAAAAGCTAGTTATGTTAGCTGGGCCTTGTGGCACAAACGTGTAATCCTAGAACTGTGGGAGGAGGAGGCAGGAGAATCACAACTTCATGCCCAGCTGGCATAACTTAAATGGCTTAATTAGGCCCTGTTTCAAAAACAAAAAAAATCAAAAAGGCTTGGAAACATAGCTCAGTGTGAAGGTCCTGGGTTCATTCCTCAAAAGAAAAAAAGAAGAAGCTATGCAAATTGCAATATAATTTTTAATTACATCATTTTTAATTACACAGTACACATTATTAATATTTTGAGCACATTTTGCAAAAATGTCATCTACATATCATACACTTGAACTTTATAAATATGTGTACACTCAAATTAAGTCATCAGTACACTATTCCTGTTACACATAATCTACATGCCTTCATTACTGGTACAGTATTGTCATGTCTCCTAATATCAGGCACCTTCATGTTCAAATAGCACAAACAACATGTACTCTAACCTCAAATAATATTTTGAGTTTGAGAACTGCTTACACATTCCAATATAAAAGATAAATATAAACATAGGTAAAATACTTTTATATTCAGAAATATTGCAACCCAATCCTTTGTTTCTAAGGTTTTTTAAAATTAAAAAAAGATTACTGTGTTAGTTACTTTCTTGTTGCTGTGAAAAATATCCAACATCCACAATTTAAGGGAGGAAAGAATTATTTTCTCATGGTTTCAGAAGGTCTCACCCAATCTGTTCATAGGCCACCAGCAACTGTGGGCGCACATATAGGGACCAGATAGCTGCTCAAGGCGTTGCAGACGGAAACTAACTGAGGCAGGAGCCAAGTGAGCCTAGAGACTCAGGCAAGGCCAGAGCTTTCCCAGGAAGAAGCTAGCAATGCTTCTTGTTCCTTCCTCTACTTAGTTCAGGCTGCCAATTGGGCCGCCAACATCCAAAGTGAGCGCTCCTTCCTCACTTCCTGGCCCACAAGTCAGGAACATACACCTGAAAGCTCAGCCCTGGGCAGCCCTCAGTCTCAACAAATTGACACAATCTTTCCAATTTAAGCCCCAAACATCTGGCCCTCCAGCCCTATTACACACAGTTCCACAGTAATTCCACTACTTCTGAATACTTTTGGGGAATACTCCAGATTCAAGCCATAGCAATTGATATGGAAGAATTTGAAATATATATATATATATATATATATATAAAGTTATAAGTACTCTAAGTACTTATAGGATTGACAGATAAAGATAAAAATGCATCTTTAGGGAAGATGCCCTCCGCTCTTTCCTCATTGCATTTATACATTAATGAGGAACTCAAAAACAGCAAAAACACAAAAAAAGTCTTTACAAAGTGCTACAATTCCCTGGACTTCCCTGGGCTTCCCTGGGTTTGTGCCTGTAAGCCAGGTACTTCAGAGGCTGAGTCTGGAGAATATAGCAAGTTCAAGGCCAGCTGAGGCAATGTAAGAAGGTCCTGTCTCAAAAATAAAACAAAAGAAAACGAAAAAGGCTGAGGATGCAGCTCAGTGTTCCCTGGATTAAATTCTAGTACCACCCCCACCCCCAAAAAAAATAAATAAAATCTTCATATATTATCTTTCAGGAATACAGGCTTAAATTATTCCTAGAGTGTGATCAGAGATAACAGAAAATAAAACAACACAATTAATTACATGTTTCTTGTGGCGATATCAACATTGCCTTTGCTGTTTGTTACATACTGTGCTGTAAGGCTGCCTCACCCTTTAATCCTCCCAACGCCTTTCTGTAACACTAGTTGTGTGTTTGTCGTTGCTGTGTAGACAGTGTCAAGAACTTGCCCCACGTCACAAAGCTAGTAGGCAAGCTGTTAGCCACTGGGAGTGGACCCTCTTTTTCAGTATGGGAAGAAAATATAAAACATAATGAGAATGTGGCCTGCAAGTCTGTTAGAGACCAAGGTGACATACAAGGTCATATATCCATTCTCAAGCAAGTTGTTTACTAGATCATTGAGGTGACTGGCTATAAAAATCATTACTCTGCACACACAGCCTCTCCCAGATCTCCCTGGTGAAACGGAGAGCCCCTGCTGTAAATAGCAGAGTGGCCCCACCCAGTGAAGGCAAATGACACGATTATGTATGTCATTATTTGAAGGCACTGAGATCGTTATGATAAAGCATCACCGGTGACACTTTGGCTATATTTGTAAGTTGAACTCACGGTGTCAAATAGGATTTATACTTGATTGTTTTTATGATGATATCAAAATGCACATGTGAAATACTCTTACACTTTGTTTTGTGGTTTCCTATTATAAAACTTCATCTAGGTATTAATACCAGTGAGCCTTGATTTGACTCTGCAAAACAAAATGCATGTTGAAATATTGGCAAAGAAACCCCTAAAATATAAACCAAAGCACATATCTATTGAAGTAATTTGCTTTTCATGATGAAACCAATCAATGAAATAAAAGTTACCTGCTACAGCAGCATGAGGAATATTGTTCCAAGGCAGGGATGTAGCTCAGTGGCAGGATACTGTCCGGCCTATTGTACCCAAGATCCTGGGTTTGATCCTCAGCATTGAAAAATGAACCAACAAGAGTACAAAATAAAGAATATAACCCAGTGTTTAAAGGAGACCTTAAAATAAGAATTTTGTGATTTTTAAACATATCTTAAAAATTAATCAGTGACTTCAAGTGTTATTTGCTAAATGCTACTTTTAATTAATTTATGTACTACTCTTCATACAAGTGAAAAAAAAATCTTTCTGAGGAACAGACTGGGAAAACGTGGCTCCATTTTTTTAGAAAGGGTTTACTCCTAAAGTGTGCTCTTAGAGATAAAAGCAATGTACATAATTAACTCAAATTAATTACTAACATTTTCCAAAGGACAATGGGGCCAACTTATCAAGAAACAACTTGGCTTAAATTTGGCACTATTTATTTGCTAGAACTTAGTCATTTCTGTATATAGTGCCAATATTCATGTCCCAGAAAAAAAATCCGATTGTGCACATATACATAAGGAAGGAGTCTTAGTACCTACATTTTCTGTCTAAGCTAGAGACGTTTCAAACGCAGCAAAAGGCCTGAGCCTGGTGAGGTAATTGAAGTAGACATAAGAGAGAGTCACAAGGATGTTTTTACAAAGGCCCAACACGGGTGTGATGGTTCCCAAGGCAATGACCAAGCTGAGTCTGACAAAAACAAAGGGTAAATCCTGCAGCAGGATGCTCAGGGAATTGAGGAGAGGGTTTTTGGGAGTGAATATAATTCGAAGGATAGAAATAAAACTGAATATGTAGACCGGGTACAGCCAGCCCGACTTGTACACTGCGGGGTGACCAGCCACACGCACCATTTCTATAGTGTCCGACCACCGCAGGAAGCTCCACAGGAATATCTCTGCCCGGAGGTCTCTCCGAGACATGGTTTTCAGTATTCCAGAGGTAAACACGGGCTCCTGGGGTCCCACCAGCACCTCCACGTGGCTCTGCGGTAGTGGCATCACCGTGGTCCTGCCTGCCTGCGGATGTGCCGAGTTTTCTTCGTTTTGCTTCACTTGGTCTGTCACCGTGTTTATCTGTCGCAAAGAAGATGTGTGGATGTACCTGTCTTCATTACCTGCAAAAGATGGATTTATTTGCACTTGAATTTTTAATTAAAATTTAATTCAGATTTTATGACAGTTCAAAATCTAGTTATGAATCAAATTTGAAGGGCTCTCTTCTCCGAGGCCTACATAAAGTGGAAGAAAATAATGGAATGGCACACTGAAAAAAACTTGGAGATGGAGAAGGCTATTAGAATCTTAGCCCCTTCCTTAATAAAGAACTTCACTCATTTTTAAATTTTAAAATAACAGCTATTATTGGTTACCAAGAACTACATACATTATGTCTCTTAATTCTCTGAACAAAATTGAGAAGTAAGAATTACTGTTGCAGATTATCAATACAAAAAGGATGGCCCAAAAGATTCAATGATGCCCAAATTCCAACATAGCCTTTAGTAATGGGCAAAGCTGGAATTCAACACCCCACTTGTTTGAGCGTGGTTCAGAAATGCTTACCATTACAACTGCTATTACAAATTGGGAGTATCATAAAACCAAATAAGTCCAAAAGTTTACCATTCCAACCTCGTCATTCTGTAAGCTGACACAGGCTCACAGGATCACTCTCACCAGATCTCCAGACCTCTAGGCAGAGAGTTTGGTTTGTACTAAGAAGGAAAGTGAGAATCTATCTGACCACTAGAAGACTAGGGAGAAGAATTCAGGTTTGTGTTTTTTTCCTTGCTTGCTTTTTGGTATCTGTTTTGTTTTTATTTGTTTGTTTGTTTTAATAGGGTGGTACAGGGTACTCAACAGCAGGCCTCTGCATTAAGCTACATCCCCAGATCTTTATATTTTTTATTTCAAGATAGGGGACAAGGTGTCTCTAAATCACTAAGTTGCCAGGTAGAACTTGAATTTGTGATCATTCTTCCTCAGGCTCCAGGAATGTTAAAAATATAGGTGGGTGTCTCCACAATCAATGGATTTCAAGATTTTTAACTGTACTTTTCGAAGGGTTTTTGAAGTAGAAGGATTGGTTAATCTAGTCAACACATCGGTAGCCATGAGGCTGTTTCTGGTCAGCACTACAGTCATCTGAAGGAAGAGGGCATTTGACCAATCACCATCGCTGTGTGTGTGTGTGTGTGTGTGTGTGGTTCATCATTTTACATTGGAGGTGTTGAGGCTGGAAATTGTAAAGGGACTCTGAAGCTTCAAGACCTACAAATAATATTGAAGATGTCATTTTTGATCTTGCACTGTTTATGGTACTGGTGCTCAAAACTAAAGTCTTACACATGCTAAGCTAGCATTAACACTGAACTGCATTCCCACTCAGTGGCATTGCTTTTTATGTATACCAAATTCTTTCTCAAACATGTATTCACTTAAACACCATTTTTGTTACTGAGAATTTATCAACCTTGACAAAGTTTACTCAGGGAACATGCTAAGCTTTCACACTATCTGATAAGAAAAAATTTAAAGGCAGTCATTACACTGGATAGCTCTAAAGGTCAAAGTCCAGAGAAATTTGTTGAACTATATTGAGCTGAAAGTGAAAAATTTTTTAAATAAATTATGATTCATGACTAATACAATGTTTTGTTCCTATAAATAAAAGTTCTTTTTTAAAATGAAGGACCCAGTAAACCTCATGTGCTTTTCAGACATTACCGATTACTTTAAATTTTTGAGTGCAAATGGACGTGTTTAGTTTTGTTTTGTTTGCATCTCTGGGGAATAAGCCCCAGGCTTTCCCACTGTGCTACGCCCCCAGTCCTTGTTTTGAAACGGCTTCTCACCAGGTTACCTAGTTGCATAAGCTGGGCTCATGCTCAGACCTGTTATATTCCTGCCTCAGCTTCCCAGAGTGCTAAAATTACAGATGTGGTCCACCACACTTGGCTGAATTGAGTAGTTTTAGAAACAAAAAAGATAATTGAAATTCTTTTCCCCCCACTATTTTTATTAATATACAAATGTAATACATAGTATTTACAATGAATTTGGGTGTTTCGTACATCTGTGTATCACATCGACTTCACAATCCCTTCCCATCTTCTACCCTCCCACCCCCTCCCTGTCCCTTCCCCTGGCTCCAGCTATCACTTCATATGGTTCCAAAGAATGTCTGTGTTCTGGGTTTTCCAAGTCCGAGAAACCATACACTGTTTAACATATTAATCTTCGCACCTAAGTCATTTCACTTAAGTCACCACTCTACCTCAGCTTCCTATTCCTCTAATGGGTTCGCAGTAGTTAAATCTGGATGTCTCTTCTCTGAATCCAATCAATCCCTTTATTGGGATATTCACCAAAAGGTTTTTTTTTTCATATTTTCCTATATCTTTGTTATTGTTAAACCTGGCCTTACCCACCAGTTCACATTAGAGAATAACTATAAGCATGTAGTTCAAAAGACTAGTTAATTTGGGAAAGAAAAAAGAATAAATACATAAAATTCAATTGCCTTAGCTAAATATTGGAAGGTGCATATTTGTACATTCACAAGGTTATCTTTACATCAATCAGTTTCCTTAGGATAAACTTTCATTAGTGACCTAATAAGCGAACTGCTACAACAAAACAAAGTTAAAACTACATCACATTGCTACATTAAATGAAGTCAAATCCATACCACATAAATATACTTAAAGTGACAGACATGGAGGCAAATTTAGTTATTTCAGAATTCTTTAACTTTCATATCTTATTTACTCATATTTCACTGATTACTAACCTACTTTTTTTCAGCTCATTCTCCTCTAGCTGTTGTCACTTTTTTTCTGGGGTCATTGGTGTCCCTGGTCTCCCCTTCACTTTCTAAGTTTCCTTTCAGTATTTTCTGCAATACTGGCTCAGTGGCTGCAAATTCCTTTAAGCTGTCTCTGTCATGGAAAGTTTTAAGTTCTCCCTTTAAATTAAAAGATAATTTTGCTGGATATAGCCATCTTGGATGGCATTTATGTTCTTTTAGACCTTGGATGACATTGCTCTATGATCTCCTTGCTTTTAGAGTTTGGATTGAAAAATCTGCCATTATCCTGATGGGCTTCTCTTTGTAGGTCACCTTCTGTTTTTCTCTTACTGCTTTTAGTATTTTCTCTTTGTGTTGGGTTTCTAGAATTTTAATTATGATGTGTCGTGATGAGGATCTCTTCTGATCAAAGTTGTCTGGTGTTCTATATGCCCGCAGAAGTTCCATGTTCATTTCTTTTCTTAGATTTGGGAAATTTTCTTCCATTATTTCATTAAACATGTCCTTTAAGCCTTTTGTTTTGTCCTCAGTCTTCTCCTTGATTCCCGTAATTCTGAGGTTGTTTCTCCTTGATTCATCTATCCGTTGTTGTAATGATTTGCTTTCTTTACTTACTTTGTATTCTTCATGGCCTGTATGTTGCAGCTCAGTCACTTCATTTTCTAGGTCTGACATTCTATTCTGAATTTTTAAAAAGTGGTTGCTTATTATTACTTGCATGTTTCTCATTTCCTGAATATCTGCATTCAATTTTTCTATATCTCTGTTGTGTACTTCTCTAATTTCTTCTTTTGTCTTCATTATCTTCTGGTATATTTCTTCTCTGGTCTCCTCTAGTTGCTTTTCAAAGCTTGCTTTTTGTTTATCTATGTATTGGTGTAGCTCTTCTGCTGTCTGTTTTATTTCCAGCTTTAATTCCTGCTTTAATTCACTGAATTTCTGGGCCCAGACGTTGCCATCATTTTTGCCATATTCATCTTTATTTACCCTGATATCATCTCCTGGGGTTTCAGGTCTTTTTGTAGGAGATTTGTAACTGCGCATCCCCATTTCTTCTTTGGTCTCCTCTAATTTCTTTTCAAGGCTTGCTTTATGCTTAGCTAAGTGTTCTTGTAGTTCTCGAGCTGTCTGTTTTATTTCCAGCTTTGCTTCCTGGTTTAATTCCTGCTGTAATTCCTGCTGTAATTCACTGACTATCTGGGCCCAGAAGTCACCATCACTCTTTCCCATCTCTTCTTTGGGTTCTTCTTTGGGTTCTGCGATTTCAGCACCCCTTGTGCCCTCCCCTGGGGAGTCAGATCTTTTTGTATAAGATTTGATACCACATTTCCCCATGGTTCTGCTATCTCTGACTGTCTCTGGTACGCAGGAAAGAAAATGTCTCCTGCTGACGTCACTGCCTGCGACGGCTGTTGAGCCCCGTTTCTGATCTGAGATCCCAGGGCCTTTTCTAGGGGGAGCACACACTGCATGTGTAGTACACACACCCACGGGTTGCTGCTTCTGATGCTGGGGCCGCCTGCTGCCAATAATTCCCACTTATCCAGATCCACGCTTACCTCGGGCTGAGGTTCTGGCTCCGGACGTTCCTCTGTCTGTGGTCTGTGGGTGCTGGCAGCTGCTTCTTTCCTCCTCATCTGATGTGACTTCAGGATTTGAGACCTGCCCGCAGCCTCCTCTCCCCTTGTTGTGTGCTCCGTCCTCTCCCAGCTCTGTTCAGTCAGATGTTCACGTCCCCATGAGCTTTCCTCCCTCCACAGCTGCCTGCCATTTGCAGCTGGCTGCAGCGGCTTACTGGAGCAGGGGGATTTTTCTTTCCCTCTGGTTTTGATGATCCTTCGGAATTTCTGGCCTCCCGCTGGTCGCCTTTCAGTTTTGGGGGATGCTCCTCTCTTTCCTAGCTACACCAAACATGCTTTTTAAAACCTTCTTTTTGACTTTTTAAGTGAGTTGATGTGCAGTGCTGTTACTCAGTCACCATCTTGACCAGAAGCCGATAATCGAAGTTCTTAAGGAAGCATTACTTCTGATATTAATCCTTTATAACTAAACATCAGGATTCATGAGCCTCGGAAACCTCTTAAGCCAACCTTAGAAGTCATAATGGTCTGCGCAGGTTTAACAAACAATACTCTGTAACAGATAAAATTATCTACTATTATTTTTAAATCCATAGACTTATCTGCCTAAACTCAGATGTTCACTTTCATCTATTATGTTAAAAAAATCAGCACAGAAAACATGTTTGCAGAGTAAGTATGTCAGGTCCTAAAAACTTCTTCTTCACCTCTGTTAGCAGAAAAAGCTATTGAAAAAAATCAAAATTCTCTTACCAACAATGTGTGGTTTGGGTTTTTGAAAGACAGCTGCAAATTCAGCATTGTTTCAAAATCAGGAAATGATCATCTCAGAAGTGACACATTAACATTTCCTCAATGATCAGTTAGAGTCATGACATCTTGAGAATAACACTTGTTGGTGTGAACTGTAAATTCTTAAGTAGAATGATTTATTTCTTAAGTAGTGTGATTTTGATGAGTTACTAAGTCCCGATCCATTTGTAATTGATAAAGACGGAGCTGGGAATTTCCTATCTCCACAGCCCCCCAAAAATGAGTGCAGATTTGGGGATCTGGGAACGTGGCTGTTTTTCGTTTTATCAATCAGATTAACCAGAAAACAATGCGGGTCTCCCAGAGGGCAGAGGAGAACCGAGCAAGCCAAGAAATCTTTTCATTGGATTCAACAAGCAAACATATTGCTGAGCAATGTAACTATACACGGATCTCCATCTCTCAGGTTATAGACCAACACAAGTAAGTCCTGAGCTTGGAAGGACCAGTACCCAGGCAGAAGACGATGACGTGAGCAGCAGGTGAAAGGCTGCCTCCTATCAGCTTGGCTCCATTTAGGTTCTAATACTGCTGCTGACTGACAGGGGGCGGAGCTTCACTCCAGCTCCCTTCCTGTCGGGAAAATGGTCTTCAACTAAGCTGGCCCCTACTCAGAAAGACTGGGGACTTCTGCTATAGTGTTGTGGTTTGGGTCTGGAGTGAACCTTCAAAAGCGTCATGTACCTAAGGATGCTGTGAGTTTTGGAAGGTGGGGCCTGGCTGGAAGCAGGTGGGTGCTTGGGGCTTGACCTGAAGGGGCGTGTGCTGGTTCCACTCTTCCTTGCAGGCTTCTCTGTTCTGGCACCTGTGAGGATCTGTGTCTCAGGACCTCCAGTTCCAGCTTGGGACTCGGCTCTAGCCCTTTTCCAGCTGCTCACCTGTGAATGGACTGAGACCTTCTGAAGCTGAGCTAAAATAAATCTTTCCTCCCTAAAAGTGTGGATATTGGGTGTGGAGTCACAGTGCCAAGTAACTAAGACATACGCCACTCGCTGGGGCTGTGATTACTTTTCTCTTCAAATTAGTATTGTTTGAATTTTCACTCAGAGCCAGGATTCTACTTCTTGTTGTTAGTTGCTATTTGTCCTATTTGGGTAAAATGCCAATGTATCTGCGCAGAATCCATAAATGATATCATAAAAAATATCTAGCCACTCATTTCTTGAGAGACTCACAGTGCCCTGTAATGGAAAAAAAATAACAGCAGGCATTTTGTGAAGGTTTCCACATTGGATGACAACTGCTGAAACAACTTTTGTCTAAACTGGGCAAACTAAATAAGAAAATGTTTTTTCATAAAGTCATATTAAAGTAGGTAGCTCTTACTTGGTTTACTTTATTTTTTATTTCTATTTATTTATTTCTATTTCTAAGACATTATCCAAAAAAAGTAACAGCCTAGAGAGAATAAATATAACTGATCAGGAAAGAGGCCTTTTATAGCCAGTCATGTATTCCTCAAGACATCAAGGCTGTCTTGAGTTATTCTCTTATTGGTTGGTTGGTTGATTGGTGGTATGGTTTGGTGTGTGGGTACCTGTGTATGTATTGGGAATTGAACCCAGATCCTTCACAATCAGCTACATCCCTGGACCTTTTTTATTCTTTATTGTGAGGCAAAGCCTCATTAAGTTGCCAAGGTGCCATGGCTGGCCTCAAACTTAAGATCTTCTGGGAGCAGTCTCCCAGAGTGCTGGGGTTGCAAGAGTACACCACCATACCCTGCTCAGGGTTTGACAAAAAGGAACAAAAAGGAAGAAAAGAAAGAAGAGAGAAAGAAGAATCACAGGGAAAGGCACCTAAAAACATACAAGCCATGACGCTGATCTAAGTGAACTAGACTCCCAACTGCCTATGATTAGCAGACAAGTGTGAGACTGACACACCATGATAATAATAGGCATCAGCAAATAACTGCACCAAATAATATGGAAACTGTACCCATGATCCTCTTCCTGAACTCAATGTAGTAAACATGAAATGGTTAACGGTAATAGGTCTTTAAACAGAAAGCAAAGTCATCCTTCGTAGTGGTTCCCGGAAAACCATGGGAATCAAAACTCATGAGTGCTCAAGTATCTTACATTAAATGATCTCATATTTGCATATAATCTACACACAGCTTGCCATGTAGTTTATATCACCTCTAGATTACATGTCATGTCTAAAATACTATATAGTTATTATACTTAATTATTTAGAAAATAATAAGGAAAAGAGACAGGTGCTCAGTCTCTTTTTTCAAATATTTTTGATCCATTCGTTTGTTGAATCTGCAGAAATGGTGGATACGGAGGGTCAAGGGTCATAAATTCTGCGATGAGAGACAATCAGAAGTCAATGAGAATGAGGCTCAGCTGAGAAGGGATGCTCGAGGAAAGACAGAGGAGTAAGTGGAGATGAGAGAAAACAGACGAGAAACAGACGAGATGAAAACCGAGCAAGAGCCCATGCGAAGAGCTTCAGTTAGCGTGAATTGGAGGAAGTCTGGCGAGAGGGTAGAAGGCAGACAAGAAGCCGACTTCGACTGCTCCCGCCTTTTCTATGCATTAACTCCCGTACAGGAACTCTGTGGCGCAGATGCTATGACTGGACCATTTAAATGAAAAGCTGAGCAAGGAACAAAATGAGAGATGAAGAGCCACTACATGAAAATCTAGAGAAAAAAAATTACAGTTCTATTTTTTAAAAATTTTAAAGGAAGCACAAAGCCCTTTACTCATAGTTTTCTTAGAGAAGTAGGGGGAAAGTAAATAAATAAAAATGCAGTCCAAGGCCAAATGTAAACATTGTTATTTTCACCTTATACCTTCGTTGAGCCCAGTAAGATACGTAGTATTCCTACGTATCAAATTATCAATACAGCACCTATCTAAAGGGTGGCTATAATGAAGGCAAGTCAATATCCATATGTAAATCAGGTAAAAATTAGCATCTGACATATAACATAGTCATATATGTGTAAAATAAATGGAGAGCAGCAATAGCCAAGCAACTTACTTCTTTAAATTAACTGAAATTACAAAGAGAAAAATGGCAGAGTAAATAGTAAAAGTGATTGCAGCCTGCAGAACTTTGGCTCATATATGGGGAAGTCCAAATTTTTGGGAAATCATGTCACACGACAGTGTCTTAACAAGATCATGAGTTGGTCTTTTGCTTGTTCACATTACAAAGAAAAATGTTGTGCAGCAGAGAACATATCTATGTGGAAACAGCACATGCTGGCTAGCAGGAGCTCCTCCTGTGAACCTCTTCCCAGTTCTACGATCAATAGTCAGTGATTCTACGTTGGTAGCTTGAAATAGGTCCATAGCGAAGTATCTGCACCAGGGAAATTGGCAATCACTACAGAGCTAAATTTTTTATCCCAGAGAAATAGTTAATTAAATATTGACTGTTGACGATGCTCAAAGCTGTTCATTTTTCCTCAAACGATTATTCTGATAGTGACGATATTGGTGATGAAAATGATGAAGAATTCAGGATAAATATTGAACCTGGTATCCATCCAGGAAAAGAACAAGGGGACGCACTCCAAGTGTGAAATACTGGTAGCAACTTTCTTTGCAAAACTCATTGTGTTGTCATCTAGAAAAAACAAAAGCCCTGTCGGCCAGTTTTGTTCCCTGCCACAATTTGCACAAATCCAGTAATGAAGAAAAATATCATTGCTGGATTTTAAGCAAGGTAAAATTTTAAAAGATTTTTGTTTGTTTGAGAACACAAATAGAAGGCCTTAAGACTTAAAGGGTATTTTTTCCTGTACCATTATGGTCATACCATCTGGTTACATCCATCTAACACTATACAAAATTTTCTAAAAAATAATATAATCAACTTACATAATTCCATCATTGAAGATTGAGAAAAACTTTCTAATCAAAACTTCCTAACCTTCCCTTTTCATTCAGGATACTCTGGCCTTTCTCTACAGTTGATACATGTTTAGACCAGAGAATATCATTTAATTTACTATATACAGAAAGTCTTCATGTATTTATATTATATACAAAATGTATTTGTAGACATTTGCTCAGAAATATATAATGTATAAAATAGTGCATGTTGAATAGTTTATATTCCTTTATTCCCATCAGTTTTCCTCAAACCTTTTAGGATATATATAAAAATAAGATATTGAATAAATTTTAATGAAGCATAAATGGTAAGATTAAAAATACTGAAAAGCATATAGTTATCTCCCTGCCAAATAGTACTCAGTCTCGGCTTTAGGATGGTCTAAATTACCTCTATTAATATTTCCTGTCTTATTGCAGAATACTTCAATGTGTTAGTACCCACACTCAGACTAGAGCCAGAAATCTCAGCACGAGCTCAAGCAGTGACGTAGCTCACACATACGGGAGCGGATTTGATTCATGTCCTCCAGAAGCACCGGTCGCAGCTTCAATTATACATATTTACTGGTGCACTTTACTGGCATCTCATTATGCCCAACAGACTGGCAGCTCCATAACAGGGGACTTCTGCCTCTTCTCCTTCCTCTTCTGCCCACAGCACCTGTTATCGGTATGAACTAGATCCACAAGAGGAATTTCTCTTCTGAGGTCTGTTAACACAAAGACTCAATAAACATCCTGGTGAATTAGAAGAAAAAAAAAACCTGCAAATGAGCCAGATCAGAAAGGTTAGCCCGCTAATAATGGCCCAAAGTGAAAACCTATAGAGTCCTGAACAAGATCTATGTACCACACACACGGCCCTGTCGGCTCTGCCCTAGAGACAGCGCTTTAGGCCATAAAGACCTTGTTGTTTCACTAACAAGCCCTGGGAGACATCAGGAGAACCTGGCAGTGCCAACTGAGGACCTGCAAAGCTCCATACAGTAAGAGATGTAAAACGGTGTCGGGCTCAGTCACTGAGATAGCCCAGCAGGACGTGAGCAGACGGAGAGATGACATCAGTGATTCAAAGCGTTTCTGAGGCCTTCCAGGTACCCACGGAATCGGGGGTCACCAGGCAGTGGAAGCAGAGGCCAGACAGGGCATTAGAAGAAGCCTGTGAAGACGCCTAGGAAGAAGCCTCCTACCCCTCCCAACAAAAATTCAGACACAAACCCAGAAATCGGGGGACTTGGTATCCCAAAATAGCAGTAGAAGCAGAATATGAGAAAACTAGTGTTCCCACAGAAAGGACCTCACTATTAATATACACACAATGTCAACAAAAAATTACCAGGAACATCTGCACGTTATGCAAGCAATCAGCTCCCTTCAATCCAAGAAAAGAAATTTTAGACATTGAAAATCAGGGAAGTAGGCTGTTCTTTTCAAAATGAAGCCAATGAGAATTATTCTTGGTTGATAACGAGTAGAAAATAAGACTTTGTATTCAAAATAAATGCATGCTCAATATCCATGTTCCCTTATTCCTGTCAGTGTCCCCAGCATATTTATTTCAAAAACGCTTCACAACCTGTAAGTGTCTCGTTTTACATACCAAGATCATTCACAGTGTTTTTGGTCACTGAGTCCAAGGTTAACAATTTAACAAAGAGAGAGAGAGAGAGAGAGAGAGAGAGAGAGAGAGAGAGAGGGAGGGAGAGAGAGAGAGGGAGAGAGAGAGGGAGAGGGAGAGGAAGAGGGGGGGGAGAGAGAGAGAGAGAGAGAGAGAGAGAGAGAGAGAGAGAGAGAGAGAGAGAGAATCATGCAATGTTGTCCCAATCAAAAGGCACTTTAGCTCCAGATTTTGATAGAACCTGATGTTCTGTGTCTGCTGGCCCAGGGGTCCCTTCAGGGGAGGTTTGGCCCAATCCACATGGAGTTAATCCTGACAGCTGCTACTTCAGTAGGAGGTATAAATCAGAAATTCTATACTCTCTCACTCCAGTCTGGTAAATGGCCACTTATTTCTTGAGAAGGGGAAAAAAAATCCCTAGAACTGACATACTTTCCTGTAATTTTCTTCCTCTTCAATGCAAAAGGAGGGTAAGGAAGGAAATGCCCTCCCCTCTTGGCACAGCCGTGAACACCACGTTCCTCATCTGCATCCTGGCACACATTGCAAAATGCCACATCATGGAAATTCAGTTCAGTGCTGGGCTCATATTATATAATAAGATATTTCTTAGAAGAAGCAAAGAGGAACTCAAAATGTCATTCATGTTCTTCAGAAAAGGATGATCCTTCTCCCACACCGCTTTGCCCCCCAACAAACACAGTTTTCGCTTCTTTTAACCTGCGTGACACCTGTTATATTCTATTTGGTAAAGGTATGATAAACTGTATTTTAAGACAATCTGAAAAGTAACTTACTTTAGGAATTTAGATTTAGCCTCTCAGGCTTTAACTTGATAATTGCCATAGCTTCTACTACTTCCTATAAGCAAGGGTTCTCGCGGTGTGGGCATCAGAATTGCATCCAGAGCTTTAAAAAAAGTATGGGTGGCCAGGTTCTGTGTCCTCGTCTCTGCGTCAGTAAGTAGAACTTACGCGTATGTATTTTGGAGATCTCACCAGCGATTCTAATGGATCCCAACACTGAATTCCTGAATGTATGCTAACAAATGGCCAATGGTTCATCAGAAATAAAACTCAGTGAAAAATCATCAACGTCATTCATTTTAGAAGTTATATTTGAGACCGAGGATGTGGTCAATGGGTCAATGGTTAGAGTAAACTTAGCAAGTACAAAACTCTGACTTTTACCCCTAGCACCCAAGAATAAAAACAAAGAAATTATGCTTTGTAAGTTAATAACAAGAAGAAATGACTCAGAAAGGGACGGTTCCTTTTCCATCTTCTATCCCTGCTCTGCAAATTTCCCAACCAGGATCAATCCCATGGTTCTACATTGTCTGCAGTTAAACTCCAGCTTTCCAAGTACCACTGAAGAAACCAACTCATCTGGATTGGTGGGAGGACATACGCTAGGTTTCCTCTGTATCTTACTCTCAATGCAGCTTGTCCCCCTTCCCTGACTCTAGCCCACTTCACTCCCCTTCCGCCAGCAGCTGCTGCTGGCCTTCCATTTCTGGTAGATAATCTCCCTTCCATCTCCACTGCCCTCAGCAGAAAGTAGGTGCTTCCTATTTTACAAAGACCCTGGGAAACTCTCAGGTATGAACCACCCCTGCTTTCTGTCTCCCCACTCTGCCTACTATTTCCATGGCTATAAATCATCTGGAGTATTTCCCCCCATTTTATTGACATGTATAAGTGCAAAATTTAAGGTTTACAATGAAGTTGAGCATTTTGTGCACCTACGTATCTTGTCAAGGTGACAAGGATTTTCCCACTCTCCTTTGTCCCTCCCCTACCCACCCCTCCCTCCCTCCACCCCCACCCTACCCCTATGGCTCACTTTGTTTTTCATTTTAACTTCCATGAGATAGTTGTGATCTGCGTCTCTCATATCAGAGAGACCATTCGATGTTTCACTTTCTGCTTCTGACTCACTTCACTAAGTATGTTGTTCTCAAGTTTCTTCCATTTGCCTGCAAAAGTCTCCAAATTGTTGGACTTTATAGATGCACAGTGTACCAACATCTCATATAGGAAGCTCATAACTAGAATACACAGGGAGCTGAAGAAAAGTAAGCCTACCAAAATAAAGGATCCTATTGAAAAGTGGGCAAATGAAATGAAGAGGCAGTTCACTCACAAAGAAGTTCAAATGGCCAACAGATACATTAAAAGATGTTCAACATCCCTAGCCGTAAGAGAAATGCAAATCAAAACAACGCTAAGATACCATCTCACTCCAGAGAGAACGGCCTATATCAACAAGTCAAATAGCAATCAGTGCTGGCAAGGCTTTGGGGAGAAAGGAACCCTCCTACATTGCTGGCGGGAATGTATATTCGTTTGACCACTCTGGAAAGCAGTATGGAGATCTCTCAGAAGACTGGAAATAAATATCCCCTTCGATCCAGTGACATCCCTCCTGGGAATAGATCCAAAAGAGGCCAAAACAACACATAACAGAGATATATGAATACCCATGTTCACAGCAGCACAACTAACAATAGCTAAAATATGGAAGTCACCAAAATACCCATCAACAGACCAATGGAATATTTTTAAAAATTACCAGTGTCAGGGTCCCACTCTCCAAAATGATGACTTAATTATCTAGGAGTGTACCCTGAGTGTCAAGGAAATGCAAAGCCCCTTTGTTAATTCTAATGTATAATCAAGGATAAGAACCATTTGTGTTTAGAGATATAAAATTAGGATTATTCAATGAAGTATTCTTTTAAAAATGTATATATGCCTATGCCTAGGCCCAAAGATCCTTATCCAGGCCATATAGGGTGCTCTGCTTGGCACTAATATTTTTAAAACACTTCGTTGTGTTTTGATATGTTGTAACTATCAGGGAGAAATGGACAGACATCTTCTAAGTGTATAAATCTAAAAACTTTTTTAGGTCAAGTGAATTTATGTATTGATGATCACATTTAACATATTGCTTATTTATAAATTAGTAAGTTTATACATAATAGGAAACTTAAATCATCTTTCTTAAACATTTAAATGTAATTTTTTGAGAAATAACTGAAATTATTTTCACTTGTAGAAAAAAACCTTTCAGCATAATGCCAAATTTTGAACTGAAAGATTTATGGCTTAAAATAAGCCACACTTAAAAATCTGCAATACCAAAAACACTACAGTAAACTTGCACAACTAATGACAATTCTAAAATATATTCAGCACCTACAACAGGCAAAGCTTAATTTCTTTAATAATACTGATAACACTCATAAATCAGAAAATAGATATGGAAATGAAAAATCAAAAGCATAATCCCAAGTGTATAATTTTAAAATACAAATTTTCAACAAACCTATGAGAAAATGTTAAATACAACTATTTTCAAATAAAAACAAATTATAAAAGTAGTAAAATACTGTTTTGTTAAGGAAACTGGCAAAAAAATGAGATAGACTGCAAGATTGATGTGAAACATGGGTTTTCTTACACTGCTGTCTAGAATATTCTATAGAGAGAGCAATTTGACTACATGTACCAAAAACCTTTAAAATCTTAGCAAAACTTGGAGCCAGAAACTCCGCATTTCAGCACTTAACCTAGGCAAGCAATCACCTGTGAGGCCTGGGCCCCTGCAGTCACTTGGCCCAAGCCTCTGGATATCAAAGACGACACAGAAGAAACTGGACCAGGGCCCTTGTGAGCAGATTTATTTGAAAACCATGCTCTGCCAACACCAAATCTGGCATTCTCCCTCGTGTGACCGTGGAAACCACCTCCTTTGCAGAGTGCTGAGGTTTTCTACTCAAAGAGCCTGTTGACCTCATCTTCAACAAGCTATCTGTGGCTACGCAGATGGCACTCATGTAGGCAGACCACTCTTGCCATGCCACGCCGTTCGTCCACTCGCCTTCCGACCCCTTTTGAAATTTCTCTGCATGTGCAGCCAGTCCATAACCGTTCCTTTCTTCTGGCAGCAAGCAGCGTTGCCAAGGAGTCTGGGCATGAGCAGACACTCCAGGGCTTCTGAGGACACTCTGCAGTCATCCGACTGACAGCACTCCGTCCCAGGCCACGGGTGGTTAACTCTTCCCATCCCCAGCTCTGGCAGGCTCATCCCCCTGGCTCAGCAGCTTCAGACTCCCATTCCCAGCATGGAGTCCCTTCAAACAGAGACCACCTGCATGTTCACGCACCCTGCCCAGGACTCATCCATCCTTCCCAATGCAAACACACCCATAGCCTTGCTCATCTAACCACATCTTTGTTCTTTTAAACCAGCGCTTGTCCCAGCAAAAGCCCGCACAAATCTAGTTGGCTAACCATAGAGGATTAGGCAAATAGAACATGGCTCATTAATATGATGGAATATTGTTCAATGAATAAAAATGACACAATACAAGACAACGAAACAAAAGAGTGACTCCTGCCATCACTATGAAGGTGAAAGGCCACAAAATCGGGACTTTTTTTTAACTGAAAACATGTACATCAAGATGCTATCAGTTATAAATCTCTAGTTTGTAGGATTATCTAAATTTTGGCTGATTTCCTTTTTTCTTTATCTGTTGCAACCTTTTAATTTTTGACAATACAACATATGAGAAATTTAAAAATTCAAAATAGCATGTTAAAAAAGTAATGTGTTCTTCGTAAGTGTTGAGCATCAAATTTTCTTGTACCGGGAAGGGCTTGCTTGCTCCATCTGTAAGTATCTGCTCTATTTGAATTGGCTCAGAGCAGTCTGCCTCGAGGTGGTACGAAGAAGTCACAGAAGGCTGGGCCTAGAGAGAGACAGTTGGCCACCTCAGCTATGACACTGCCCTGGAAACAGGTACAGCCCAGAGCTCTGCGTAATGTCCTACAATAATGGTTTTTAAACATTTAGCAGAACAATTCTCCTGGCCCCCATGAAATCTTACATAAAATAATTCAGAAGCAAACCAGAATTGTGTTGATCTAGGTGAGGGAGCAGCTGGATCCTCTAGAGATGGCCCAAATGAGCCTTTCTCTTTCCTTCTAAATCCTGCCCTCCCTCCAGTATTTCACAGCACCCCCCACCCCCCCAGCACTGTTGTAGTTTCCCAAATGACAAGTTGATAAACAAGCTGATTTTAAGCAGGCAACTTCCTTTCCAGTAAGAAGAGTGTGGATTCAGGGTGTGAAATCCAAACAGAATTATCTTTATTTCCAGAACACACCCATTCACGACAGACACACCTGAGTTCCTGGAGGCCCGATTTTCCTTTGCTGCAGAAGCTTTCTTCAGCAGTACTTAACCTAGGCAAGCAATCACCTGTGAGGCCAAACTCCTGCAAATCTCAGATTCTCCCTTCAGCTTTTTCTGGCCTCTCACACTTCATAAAAATTAAGTTTTCCTTCACCAATAACCCCTAACACTCTATTACACCACTTTGAGACATGGTGTCCAAACTTGGTTGCCGATACTGTTTAGATAAGGCCCACAAGTAGGAATGTAAACTCCCACCTTAGCCATGGACAGCTTCATGGCTGGCTATTTGCACTTGATTATGTACATAGGTATTGAGGAGTTCTAGGTGGTGGCACGGAGGGGAATTGAATGTTGACCACGATTAGAACTAAGACAATATAATATCTATCATAATGCATGATGTAAGAAGAAGCTAGGCGTATCCCACAGGAGGCAGGCGTGGGGGTGCACCTTAAGAAAAGAAATCTGGCTCTATTAGACATGGCTGTAGGGCTTATGGGAAGGAAGCACGTGGTAGTTTCCAGGGAGGAAGAATGGCCATTACCTCAAGTCACTGAAACCCAAGCATTCTGTATACTCTGGAAACAAGAGGCTGTATTTCCAAACAAACATAATTATTCTAGTATCCTGTTTGGAATCTGTCTAAAAGAGTAGAATTTACTGGAACGAAGTCAACATTCCAACTGGTAAATGAAAAGTAATCAGCCTTAAGCGACAGCAGAACATCAGATCATATCCCGCAGACCTCAGGCAACCTCAGGACTGGGCATGGATGTGTAGAACACACACTCAAGAGGCATGCTGGGAACCAGCACACTGGGTCATTGGTGCATGAGAATGACAAAACAGTACCGGTGGTACAGTCAGTGGCCTGAGCCGTCAGCTGGAAACACTGGGAACCCACCACGGGTGTGGGTTTAAAATCGGAGCAGGAACAAAATGGGAAAAGGAGATCGAAGGCCAGTCATTAACACACCGAGGCTCAGCTAGCAAATCTCAGATGGAAACGTTAAGGCACGCTGAAGTACCCAACCACAGGCCAGGGAAAGCAATGAATCTTCAAGCTCAATATGTTCTCGTCTTCTCACTTGTCCCAGGACTAGAGGTTGATACTAATAGGCACTTGATATACCCACGAAATTAAGACGGTGCAGAGATCCCGGTACCAGAGAAATAAGCCCACAGAGGTTCAATCTAAGTTCAAGGACACATGGAAAAATTATGGTATTGTAATCACTTGAAACTCAAAATAGGGTATTTCTATTGGTAACGTAAAGTTAATAAAAAGGATTCTTTGGTCCAGCACATTGTATATGTAAAATTACTTCCATTTAAAAATCTTAGAAAAGGTAAAACTATGCAAAGGATTGGAATTAAGATGATAAGGATGATGCAACTGTCCATAAATCCAAGCATTTTAGATTATCTTAGTTTTCTGTAGCATAAAGTTAAAATTGCTACAAGCTTATGGATATATATACATTCCAAACCACTTGTACAAAGCACAGAATGTACTTGATTTCCCTGGATTTTCTGAAGGAAAACAACATTTTTAAGTCTTGTTCATTACCCCTTCCAGCCTTATTCCTTTGTTTCTAAAGCACCATGTATAATGACATTACATTTAAAGCACAATTGCTTAGGTTCAGATTTATGTATTACTATTTCTGGGTTAATGTGTTAATGCATTAAATACATCCAGGGGATAAATGAGATTGACCTGTGGAGTCAAAATTCACATAATTTATTTTATTGATATGCATGTTAAATAAGTGTAGAAAACTGAGTCAAAAATTACATAAAAATTAATGTATCCAACATTAATAATCAAAAGATCTTTTGAGTAAATGCTAGGTTTTGGTGGAGCTAGGAAACCAGATATTAATTAATTCTGAGGTTTTGATGGAATGACATTCAAGAGGGAGGCTCTTCAGCCAAGAAAAAAGTTATACAACCTGTTCTAAAATCTTCTTCCCAAGGCTGGCTTCTTTTATGTCTTTTAATTTTACTCTCAGAGTTACCACCACTGTAGTATCGAGGGAATATTCCCCTTTAACAATCCAGCTCACCAGTAACAAAATAAAATGCCACTAATTTATTCTCGAAAGGATACATGTGCATTTTGTGTGAGAGAGAGAGAGAGAGAGAGAGAGAGAGAAAGAGAGAGAGAGAGAGATTAAGAGAGAGAGAGAACTTTTCCCTTTGGACAGAAAGTTGAGCTTAATGCATAAAATCCAGAAGCATTACAAACAATTCCATTTCATATAGACTTGATGTCTTAAGGAGTTCAGAGTCTAGAATAAAGGGTTTGGAGAATCTGAAATTCCTGATGCAGAGGACAGACGTACCCTGAGAGCCTTTTTTTTTTCCTTAACAGAGGGCCTCGACTGTCACTTTAACTACTTGTCACCTGGGGTAGGCTAAGCACAGCAGAGTGTCATCTCTCACCAAGGACAAAGTGCAAAACCAGAAGCCTCCACCCCTGGCCTCCAAGTCAGTTCTGCTTTCAATGTGAAAAGCAAGAGCAATTGAAAGGGCGGTAGTTCCCCACCCAGGAACAAGCTACTGACTGGGGATATTCCTGTCACTCTGAAACCTCAGGGAGCAAACTTAAAATGCTTATCTCTTTCAAAGGCACAATACAGCAAAATCTTAAGTCACACAGCCATATTGCAAATGAAGCACATACAACACGATATTAGTGAAAGTTGAAGGAATTTATGACTGAGTAAAATATCCAGCTAACAAGGTATTTTTAAGGCCAATCTACATTTGATTTCAAACGACGACTTTGAAGAAATATATTGTATCTGGTTTTATGAATGTGATCTTTGGATTTTTTAAATAATCCACAATTTCCACCACATAATCCTCTAGGACATAAATGTAATAATAATATTGACTTCTATAACAAAAATACCTGAGTTTTTACTCATTTAAATTTAGGATTTAACAGACTTCTTAGAAAAATATAAACTCATAAAAATTTACTTACTTTGCCTTCTAGGATAAACACTATAACTTTGTATTAAATATGTGGTAGCTCTATTAATTCACCAGTATTACCAAAATGCAACCAAGAAATAAGAATAACTATTAGAGTAATTTAAAGGTTACAATTAGGTATGTTGGTGCACAGCTTTCATATCAGACATCCTGGGAGGCTGAGGCAGGAAGATTACAAGTTAGAATTCTACCAAGGCAACATAAAATTAATGATAGCCTATCTAAAAATTAAAAATAAATCAATAAATAAAAATATGGGGACACAGTTCAGTGTGAAGGCCCTGAGTTCAATCTTTAACATGAAAAAGTTACACTTAGATATTTTCATTTTCAATCTTCTATCAGCAATACTAAGAAAGGATATCATCAATCATATCCTCAGACAACAACAGCCACAGATACACCAAGCGATTACAAATATTCATATTTAAAAGAACGCTTATACAATGAAAATGAGTAGTCACTTATCAGATGAAGGAGTTCATATACATGAAAAGATGTTTAACATCCTTAGCTATTAGAGAAATGCAAAGCAAGCATCACTAAGACACCATCTAACCCCAGAGAGAATGACATCTATCAAGAAATTAAACAGCAATCAATTCTGGTGAGGCTGTGGAAAAAAGAAACCCTTTTATACATCTGGTGGGAATGTAAATTGGTACAACCACCATGAAAAGCAGTATAGAAGTTCCACAAAAGGCTAAAAAAAGTCCCCTTTGATCCAGTGATACTTCTGGAAAATTTTCCAAAGGAATTAAAAGCATCACATAGCAGAGAGGTATGCATACCCATGTTCATAGCAGCACAACTAACAATAGCTAAAATGTAGAAGACACCAAAATGCCCATCAACAGACCAACATAAATTGTGGTATACATAACAGTGGAGTACTACTTGGCTATAAAGACAGATAGGTCGGAGGCTTTTGTAGGTAAATGGATGTAACTTGAAACCATCCTGCTTAAAGAAGTGAGTCAGACACAGAAGGTTAAATATCAAATGGTTTCTCTAATATGAGAAACCCAGAATATAATCATTTCATAGAACTAAGTGGGGGTATAGAGGAAACCAGTGGGGAGGGGAAGGGTGTGGGCGGGCCAAAAAAGGGAGAGGGGAAGGATTTGTAATTTTGAGTTGATATATATGTGCACAAAATACTCCCGTTCAATGTAAACATTATGTATTGCAGGTATGCATATCAATAAAATGGAGGAAAGAAGAATACTTACTCTTTTCACTCCCTCTGAGAGGATATATTCTGAGTTTTTCAATAATATCAACCAGGATCAGAGACAGCACCACCAGAGAAACTGGCAGGTCTGGTAAGGAATCAGGCAATAAGTCAACGGAACCATTGGCAGTCTTTTGCACCTGTTTTTAGAAAACCATTTAGATTCATTAAATTACTACGCTTTCTTTATCCAAAATTCTTTCAAAAACCTACAGCAATCTTAAGCTAACTGCAAGTATATTTACTGAAAAATTAAAAGCTTGGCTTTTAGCTTCCTAGTTTTTAAACTTCACATGGTATCGAACTTTTTCTAAAGATGCAGTGAGGATTCACATAAATGGAAGACTTCAGGCTCTCAGTAACAGTGGAATCGTGATTCCTTCCAATTTTATATTGTTAAGCCTTTCAAAGTCCAGCCTCAGAGGCTGGCATTGAGGGTTTTCCAAGAGGGAGAGTTCAGGTAAAATTAAATGGGCTTTTTTCCTTCATCTCCTTAAGGCAGCTACAACACACACACACACACACACACACACACACACACACACCACCTAGGGAAAGCATCATATTAATAGTGAAATATCAAAAGTTTTACCACTGAGATCAGAAACAAGACAAAGATACCACCTTAGCCATTTCTATTCACCATTCCACAGAAGGCCCTAAACAGTGCAATGTGTCCAAGGTGTCCAAGAAAGAAAGAAACAGTGAGATATGGAAAGAAAGAAAAACAAAGTATTATTATTCATGAATTGGATGATGGTATATCGAGAAAATCCTTCAAAAGGATACATCATTTCTAGATAACAATGATAAAGAAAAATTAGGATTAAAAAATGATACCGTTCAATGTAATCTCAACGAACATTTCAATTATTTTTCATGGCCTGCTGTAGATCACAACTGTGTGGCACATTATTCCATACGTGTTCCCTAGAAGGGGCTTAAACTCAACAGGAGCAGAACACTAAGTCCTGGAACTGGAAGAATCAGATCACTGGGACAGGACCTGGAAGGATATATACTATTTCCTCCCTTCTTTCCTTTGGGGCTTGACTTCCTGCCCATGGTATCATGAGAAACTCCTCTGCCTCTGACTCTACCATGTGCTTCAACCATTGCCAGCTGCCCAGGAACGGACTGAGAACTTCTGAAACTGGGAGCTAAAATAAAGTTTTCCTCCTCTAATTTGTGCATATCAGGTATTTTGTCACAGCAAAGAAAGAATAGCTAAGACATCAGCCATGTGTGTGTGTGTGTGTGTGTGTGTGTGTGTGTGTGTGCATATCAGAGCATTTATTTTGATTTTCCTTTATAAAAACAGGCAAACTTTCTGCGGTAGAAGTTACTCTGGGGGAGGAAGGAAAGGCAGTCAAGTCACATTTCTTGACCTGAGCAGCATTTGCACAAGGGCTTACTTTGTACTGTTCCACTGAGATTGTACATTTGTTCCCTTTTCTGCTTGTGTCTTATATGTCAGGGAGGAAAATAACAAAGAAAAAGAGGAAATAAAAACATGCAGGGGGTGAGAAATCATAGAAAAGAACTAAAAAGGGTCATCAAACTCCAGACATGCCTTCGTTTGCCAATCGAGGTGGTCCCTGCAAAGCGGAAAGCTTATTATTAAAGCCCTTGGGAACTTTCTAAACTACTGCTCTCCTATATGTCAACACTTGGCAAGTTTATGATTAACAGAAGGTTTTTCTTTGATCTTCTCGGGTAACACAGGTCTCACAGCCCACAGATTTTGCCTATAGCACTTCTTCTTGGTCAATGCCCATTGTGGCTCTTTTGAAGCCATATTTAATCAAAACCAAGTTACTTTCAAATAAATTTGTGCAGAGCACTGTTAGCGAATAGCTTGTCACAGGCTTGACAGTATCAGAGGTTATTCTTCTGGACCATTTAGGACTGAGGATAATCATGAAAAACAACCAATTTGAAAGAGGAACGAACATACACTGACATCCCAATTGCTTTCTTTTTTATTGTTTTGAAAAACATTCCTTTCTTGCACACACCAATGCCAATTAGTATTTTTTTAAACAATATTCAGGTGAGACTTCACAGAACCCACATCAGTCTCAATACCTTAGATACACAAGTTGTGATTTGGAAGAAGATCAGATTAAATAAGTTAAGGGATTTGCTGGGCTTGCTGCTTCCAAATTCCAGACAACATTGTGCCACAGAAGAAATCAAAATTCCATACCTCAGTCACCGCTATAGAAAAGCTGAAGCTGGGAAGTGTGGTGAGCACCACACACATCGTCAGAACAGGTCTCCTAGCAAAGGAGAAGAAAAATAAGCAAAAGCAATAAATGAACAGCATCGACAGTTCCTGTTACATTTTGCCAATTTTGCATTTCCTCTTCCATTCATCTCTACTTTTTCTAAGAACCTCACTGCTTCCTTATTTCCATTTCCCAAAGAGGAACACATGCAAAAACCACAACTATTTTCTTGAACAAAGGGTGAAAGCTTTTCAGATTCTGAGCAATTAACAAAGCATAGACTTCTAAAACATCAGAGCCAGAGTTAGAATGGCATTCAACAAAAATCTACCTTCATGAGTTAGACTCCCACTGGTGGCCAACTGGGGGGAAAAAAAAATAAAACGTGACTTGATAGTCCAAAAATATACTTAGTAGGTAGATTCAATGGCACACACCTGTCATGCTAGCACTCTGGGAGACTGAGACAGGAAGATCACAAGTTTGAGCCCAACCTGGGCAAGTTAGTGACACAGCAAGAACCTGTCTCAACATAAAAACTAAAAAGAGCTTGGTGAATAGCTAGCTCAATGCGAAAGTCCTTGATTCAACCTCTATTACTACCCTCCACATATATATCTAAATCTGTCTGTCTATGTATCTATTGGTCACCTATCTATACACTAACATATATTTGAATATATACTTACAGATGATAAACTATTAGATCCTTAAAGATCACTTAGAGTAAAATATTTGGACACTTCTTAATTGCACCAAAAAAATCACCCATACATAAAAATGTCATAATTTCCAAACTTGATTTTTGGTCGCTAAAACTTCGCATGATCAGTCAGTCAAATACTGATTTAAACCTGATATAAATATAAGACAATATCTATTATAGAAAAACTAAAAAGAATGTTTAAAGATTTATGGGAAGACAACACACATTTGGAAATTTTTTCCCCATTTTATTGATATAAGTGCAAAATTTAAGGTTTACAATGAAGTTTAGCATTTTGTGCACCTATGTATCTTGTCAAGGTGACAAGGACTCTCCCACTCTCCTTTTGTTCCTCCCCTACTCACGCCTACCCCCTCCCTCCCTCCCCTGCCCTACACCCCTGTTTCACTTTTTTTTTCATTTTAAGTTCCATAAGAGTTGTGATCTGGGGACTCTCATATCAGAGAGACCATTCCATGTTTCACCTTCTGCTTCTGACTCACTTCACTAAGCATGATGCTCTCAACTTTCTTCCATTTGTCCGTAAAAGCCTCCACGCTGTTGGACTTTACAGATGCATAGTATTCCATTGTGTATAAATACCACAGTTTGTGTATCCATTGGCCTGTTGATGGGTATTTTGGTGACTTCCATATTTTAGCTATTGTTAGTTGTGCTGCTATGAAATATCTACCTCCTCTTTCCTTGATTAAGTACATATTGTATCGATGACATTTACACCATGTGTTTCTAAATGTAAGAAATCATTGAATACTTTCAAATTATTAACAAATTCTTCTGGATTTTGTCATGGCTACCCTAACCTAACCTTATCTTAGATGTTCTAGGCATAGATTTATGTTAGACAGAGAGATTGCTTCTCTCTCTAAGCCCGACCAGTATAACCTAGGCGACATGATGTTTAAAACTAGCAATTTTTACAGAGCTGGAGGCATAGCTCAGTGATCAGATCACTTGCATAGGAAGAAAGAGGCCCAGGTTTGACACCCCAGTAACACATACCAGCTGAGTGTGGTATAGTCCTACCATTTGGGAGGCTGAAGGAGGATTTCACTCAATTCTAGGCCAGCCTTGAGGTACTGACTGAATTTAGGACCAGCCTGAACAACAACAACAAAAACTTTGTAAGTTTGCATCTTTTTCTCAGTTCAGATCCAAGTTTCTACAACACAAGGCTCCCTAAGTAACACTGGCCAAATCACACATCAGGTCCTATTCACCTCAACTTGACCTCTAAAAGAGAAGAATGTTGCTGGGCTTCCCCCCCCCCCCCCAACATAATTCTTTTTATCAGTATATACTAACAATGCATAACATTTACATTCAACTTGAGGAATTGTACATATACATACCACATCTCCATTATTTTTACTCTAGCCTCTTAAGCTTCTTTATCTAAGTTAAAAATTTCAATTATCTGATCCATTCCCATGGCTTTCAGTACCCCCTCCCCACTTCTCCATGGCTCCAAATACATGCTGGCCTTCTTCCTGAGCTCTAGACTTGTACACCCAATCTGTCCGTCATCTCCACGTGGATGTCAAACAGGCAACTCAGGCTTCCCACGTCCAAAAGAGAACTTAAGTCCTCTTCCATGCCTCTTCTAATCCATCACCCCACCCTGTCTGACTTTCTGCCAAAATCCACTTCAAATCCATCCTCTGCTGACATCGCAGTTCAACCATGTCCAATAGTTCATAACTCGTTTCCACTTAATGTTTCTATTCTTACCTAGTAATTTTTTCTCCCTATTTAAAAATGTTTATATTTTTAAATGTACAATACATCTTTTCACTGCTTTGCTGAACAAAAATCTCTAATACTGGAAGAGGAGAAAATCAGGAGTTAGTGTTGAAAGGGTACAAGGCTTTGGTTTTGTTAGACAAAAAAGGTTTTGTGGACGGATGGAGGTAATGGATGACAGCAAAGTGAAGGTACTTAATGGCACTGAACTATACACAAATGATTCAGGCCAAAATTTTATGTTACATTTATTTTTGCCATGAAACAATATTCAATGGATGCTCAACGTAATAGGAATAAAGCAGAAGTTTACGACCCCAGGCACAAAGCTCTACATAATGTGGTTTATCTTATGTCTTCTATTCTCATAAAAAAATAACCTGACTTTTCCCCTACTTAACTTCAGAAATACTGATCTTTCGGTTATGTTGTAATTGCATCACGTTGGCCCTGCATCAGCCTTACATTGTCTGTTCCCTTTGCCAAGGGGCACCCTACCATATTTGTTCTGTGATCCTATTTATAAAATGACAGACAACTTAGCTAAGTTGCACTAACCTGGAAAGGAACAGATTTTTGTGAACAATGCATTTGGATAGTGAATTCAGGATATGTCTAAACAAACTGTTGAAGGCACTATTTTTTCCTTCATAGAGAAAAATGCAAGTGAAGAAGAAATTTTTTAGCTATAGTAAAATGCAAGCAAAAAGAAACTAGGACTTGACCTGTTGAAAAATTCTCAGTCTGTTCACATTTCAGAGCAGGACAAAGAATGGTAGAAGAGGACATCAAGATTGTGGCTTTCAAATCCAGTCAACCACCTCTGCTGGTTCGGATGGGAGATGACAGAGATGGAATTGTGAGAAGAGGCGGTGTTGGGCCTCTGGGTCTCAAAGGAGAAAACCTGCTGATAGAGCAATCTGGAATTATCCATAAAAAGGGGAAGAATGACTCGGACTGGTATAGAGGCTGGAGAGGCTGGTACTATAACCCCAGAAACAGAAATTCCCTCCACAAAACAGAAAGCCCAGCTACCAATTAAGAGCCAAGAAGTTGGAGCTGCCACTTTGGGCCCAGAGAACTGAGTATCCTTTCCCAAAGAATTATTCTCAAGCCTTAAAACCCAATGGAATTTTCCCTGGTAGGTTTTGATCTTGCTTGGGACTCAAGACTCCTTTTCTTTCTAATTTCTCTCGTTAGGAATGATAGTGTCTCTTCTTCCACTGCTATATTTTGCATTCAAGTAACTTTGTGTCTGGCTTCACAGGCTAACAGAGGAAGAGACCCAGGATGAATCACACCTTAGGTCTCACTCGTAACTAACAAAGATGGTTTAGATAGTGAGTTTTGGAAATCTGAGTTGACATTTAGAAAAGATTTTGAACTTGTACTTGATGTTAGAATGATTGTAGTTATTAGGATGAGAAAATATGTTTTCTACAAGGCAAAAACATCAAATCTGAGGAACCAGCAGTTGGCACGCTGTGGTTTGAATTTTGTTCTTCCAAACAGCTATGCAGTTAAATGCTCCACCAATGAGCTAACCCCCTTTCTCCCAAATATTTATATTAAATCCCCCTTTTCCCAGTATCTCATAATATAACCTTATGTGGAAATGGCATTTTATAGAGGTAATCAAATTAAAATGGGAGACTGGAGTGTACTCTAGCACAATATGACTTTTAAAAAGTGAAAACTTACACACAGAAATGCAAAAATAAAAATGAAAAGACTATGTAAGGGAACAGAAGAGGAATGCCATGTAAAATGGAACCAGAGACTAGGGTGGTGAGTTACTAAGCAACAGAATGCCAAAGATTGCCGGTAAATCCCCAGAAGGCAGGAGATAGGCACGGGACAGATTACATTCTCCCTTGTGTCTCCAAAAGGGACCATCTTATCAGAACCCTGATCACAGATTTCTAGCCTCCAGAACTTTGAGATAACAAATTTCTGTTAAGTCACCACATTAGTGTTACTTTGTTGCAGTGGATCTACACAACCAAGTGATAGAGTTTCTACTAAAAATATCACTAACATGATTTTGGAAGTGAATGTATGCTGTAAGAATGGTTTTATAGTGCAGATCAACTGAAGAAAAGAACCTGCATTTCCAGATAGAAAACTAAGACAGAAAATGCTAATATGTTTCTACGGTCATCAATAATAAATTGGCGATGAGGAGGACTCACCCAACAGTAAGGCCCATGAAGAACGAACTGAGCTCAGACACAGTGGGTTAAAACTTCTTGTTTGTAAAGCAAGCATTCTGGTTCTGAGATTACTCACAGAGGAAGTATGAGTAGAAAAGATCAGATGATGGCTTGAAAAATGGCCCTCTGCTCAGAAATGCACAAAGATTCTCTTTTATAAATTGTTAAATCAAAGTTTCCCTGCCTCCCTTGAACGAATCTTCAAAATCTGGTCTTACCTCTCCAATGCATGGTAACATTCCCTCCCTCAACTGCAACTTACTGAGCTCAGGCCACATGCCAAGTGCTATAAGAAAATGTGTTACATGCACCTCATAACCCCCAGGACAATGTTCTCAGTGATAAGGAAGCCACGTTGAAGGTATAATTAATTTGGCCCCAGTTCCTATCCTCAGAAGTAAAAAATGAATTCTAAATCAGATCTTCCTGATTCAAAAACAACCACTTGACAATATTAGGCAGCCCATCTCTGTGCTTACTCCTAAGCAAGAGGTCTTCCCCCATTCCTTAAAATTTTAAGCATATTGTTCTAACAATTCATTCCATATAGTTACCTTCCTCCTGTGGAACGTCTGTCTGCTCCCATCCAAGCTCACCCTAAATCAAATGCACCTTGGGAAACTTTCTCTAACTCCTCTGATGCACAGTGCTCTCCTAATAAGCCCGAATGCACATGCCACGTGTTGAAAATTGGTAGAGTATATGACACTATAGCTGGATAATGACGATACTGTGTGGGATGGAAAGAACAACAACAAAGAAAAACCCACTTGTCCTTCTGTCAATATTGGTGACTCTATTTGCTAGGCTAATAAAAGATCTGGGTGGAAGTCACATATAAAATAGCAACTTAATCTACAGTATTTTACTATACTTCCTGATTTTCTTAAAAGCCATAGATTAATCCCCATAGTAGACTATAAAACTGCAAATATACTTAGGTATTGTCCTATAGAAGCCCAGGAATTTGTGTAAGGAGAGAGTTTGGCTCAGTAGGTAGAGGTCAGTCAGTAGGTGGTTCTGAATGCCAGGCTAAGTCTGGATAGAGTGACTTATACTCCTGATGTCACCATGTGGACATGCATGCCAATAATGGCTTTTTTGTAAATGCTTCTTTAAAAAGAGATTGAGTATACTGGAAATGGAAATGGGAAGAAAATTCAAATAGGTAAATACACAGCTACTTAAAGAAACCCTTAGAGGTAACTAATGGATCATTATGAACTTTAAGATTCATCTCATCTAAGCAGTTAGAGCACTTACCTAGCTAATGCAAAGCCCTGAGTTTGACTTCCCTAGCACCATACAAGCCCAGTGTGGTGATACACGTCTACATCCCAGCACTTGAAAAACTCCAACAGGAAGAGTGGCATGTGTGTGAGGCCAGCCTGGGCTACCTAATGAGTTCAGGACTAGCCTGGACTACAGAGCAAGACACTGTCTCAAACAAAGAAAAAAAAGTGCTGAAAGATTTATCTCAGAGGATATTTGGAAGACACAGACACAAAGTTAAGTGAGAATGACATACTCAGGATTCTAAAGAATTGCTCAGAAAGATAAAACCAGCACAATGATACTTAACAGGGATGAGTAAACTGCTGAGTATATGGCTTTAAAATAGTCTAAAGGTCTGACGCATAGCTCAGCAGTTAAAGTGCTTGCTTAGCAATCATAAGGTGCTGGGTTTGATTCCCCACCACACAAGCAGGGCATGGTGACACATGCCTGTAATCCCAGCACTGAGGAGGCTGAGGCAGGATAACAGCTGTGAGCTCTAGTCTAGCCTGGGCTACAAGTCAGTTCAGGACCAGCCTGGACTGCAGAGTGAGAACCTATTTTAAAAAAAAAGCCTAACCATTCAACCAGCTAAACTATGTTAAAGACATGTACATCAATCTGTTTTCAGGATAGAAAAAGATCCAGTATTATCTTAAGGTTCTTATAGGCTCATAGAGTTGCCTAGAGTCAGAGGGAATCTGGAATCAAGGGCAAGTTTTTCTGCAAGTTTTAATTCACTGTACCCTCAACTATAAAACATGTAACAGTTGCAAATAAGTCAACAGTATTATTTCAGTAGCTGATGTCAGTAGCTGCAACAACAGAGCCCCAGAGTTTCAATGAGATCATATGCAGACTTTGAAAAGCCAGCTGCATCCTGAGATTTCCAAAAAGAATAAAGGGCTCAGAAACCCCTGGGTAAGAATGACTGATGGAATTCAGTGCACTGGAGAAAGGGAAGCAGCAGACGGAGTGGGAGAAGGAATGCTGAGGAGGCAGGATAGCATGACTAAATATCTTCATGTGTAGAAGAATTTTAATGCAGATATAGTGAGGTCAGGAAAGTCCCCCCTGGAGACACCGTTCGGGGAGTCACCATCACGTAAGTGGCTGACGTATCGTGAAAGCAGGGGAAGCATTAAGAGAGCAGTAACAAGGGGAGAGGATGGAGCAGTGGGCAGAGCTGTCGGTCACGGCCAAGTTCCCCGGTAGATAAAGAGCAAAGGGAACTAAATCTACAAAGCGGATAGAAAGGAAGCTCCATGGTGGTAGGTTTCACCTCATGGCCAAGTTCCTTGGGATATGAAGGAAGTTTCATCTCACCATAAGGAAACAAGGAAGACCATTCTGATCACTAGAGCTATAGAAAAAAATCAAGTTTCCTGCAAATTCAAACATACTATTGTGAGAAACAACCTAGTAAGTAAACTCTAAGATTTCTTTCAGCTTTGGAACTCTGTGGAATAACGTCAACATTTGGCTGTAGAGTTTGAGATCAGCCTGAAATCGGAAGTGAGTTCAGCACCAGCTTGGACTATAGAGAAAGGCTTGGCCTCAAAAAGAAAAAAAAAAAAATCCACATTAAAGCTCAGACTTCCACAATGAAAATCATGAGGCTGATGATGACGGGGATGGGAGCTGCTGTCAACTTATCCTCATGTGCATGCGTCTGTAATGCCCATGATATGCCAAGCACCATGACAGCCGCTGGAGGTACCGCAGGGAGCAAACCAGAGACAATGAAGCTTACCTCTGTGCTCATGGAATTCACAAAGGACAAGAAAACAAAACGCTGCTTCATGGCGAGTGCAGCCATATTTAAAGTCTCCATAAGAAGAAAGCGTTTCTCCATTCAATACAGATGCGCTGCGCCCCTAACTCTGTGCCAGCTCCCTTGCTAGCCAGACAGGATACAACGGTAAACAAGAGATACATGATGTCAGCCTGCCACATTCAAGACTAGGAGTCAAAAAATAAAATAATAAAAAGAAAGACAATAAATTTAAAAATAATAAAAATGCCATGAACAAGATGGGTGTAGTGGCGTGCACCTGTAATCCCAGCACTCGCGAGGCTCAGACAGGAGTATTGCTGTGAGTCCAAGGCCAGCCTGGGCTCCATAGTGAGATGTGGACCAGTCTGGGCTACAGAGCAAGACCCTGTCTCAAAACAAAAGAAAATGCTACTTTTTTCAACATGAGTTCAAGATGTCACATAATAATATTTCAGACAATGACAGGCCACATATACCACAGTGGTCCCCAAGATTGTAATGCAGATGAAAAATTTCTTGCATCTAATAATGTCCCTGCTATCGTGTCTTCACAGTACAATGGGATTCCCCATATTTGCAATGACACTAGTATAAACAAACCTTGTACACGGACAGTGACAGAAAATACATGTAATTAAGCACAGGATAATGCCTGCTACTGATAATAAACTACTATGTTCCTAGATTTATGTATTCACACTACTATACTTATTATTATCTAGACTGTACTCTTACTCATATAAAAAAAGGGCATAGGGAGGGAAGAATAAAGAAAGAATTGTTAATGGGTAGTGGGGTGCAGCTGGGGGAAGAGGGATAACTTCGAATATTCTACGACATAGTAGGACAACTATAGTTGACAACAATTTAACTGAATATTTCAAAATAGCAGGTAGAGAGGATTTTGAACATTCCACATGCAAAGAAATGATAGATATCTAAGACAACAGACTACCCTTATTTGATCATTACATATTGCCTATATGTATAAAATATATGATATCTCATAAGCATATATAATTAGTATATGACAACTAAACATTTTAGGTATATATATATATATATATATATATATATATATATATATATATATGCAAAATAAATTAAAAAGTGATGTTTGCCACAAAGAGTGGACTGAGTTATGATAGCAGCAGTCTCCCATGTCTTGGGTATATGACATCTCGTGGTGCCATCAAGAAGCACATTTCTCAGAACATATGGATCATTTTGAATGTACAACTATACCGCTCCTTCATCAGGGACTGCAAGGGCCCAGGGTGGAGACAAGAGGCCAGGACACCAGTTGGGAAGGATGCCAGACCCCTGGAGTTAACTAATGCTTTTCATGTTCATTGCACTAATACAACCAGGATGAGTGGTCTGACAGTGCATCTAAACATACAAAAATTTAGGGAATCACACCAGAAACTCAAGTGTATAGTGGCCCTCATTAGAGCTTGAGACGAGGTGATATCATGGATACCAAGGAGCTGGTGCAAGAAAGATGAAGTCATCGTAATGGAATTTAGCGACTTACTGCACGTGGTGGGGAAGAAGAGCAAAAGTACATTCTTGTTGACTTATAAGGTACGGTAGGTAGAGAAGAGAAAGCTTGTGGTTGAGTAAGACAACATTATCGATACTGAATATAGAAGGGAGAGATTGTCCCATGAAGTTTGCAAGGAGGAGAAGTAACTGCTAAGCACCAGGGCCTAGTGCATAGCATCTTACCAGAAGCCTTTCAAGTGTTGAAAAGAGCAGATTGATTCTATTTTGGGCAGTTTAAACTAGTCTGTGTACAGACATTGCTGGTGCTGTAGGTCTCACTGGTGGTTTCTCCTTAGGGATCAAGAGCCCGCCCAGGCTCCAGAGACAGCCTTTAGAGCTGCCTTGGCTCAATTAGTTCATCAGTGTGTGAACTTGTATATCTTGTGCCTCAATCTCTTAAATCTGCAAAATGGCGACTCTATTTATAAGTAAAGGTTAAAAGATTAACTAAATGAATACGATAGGTTTAAAATATTGCATAGTAAAATTCCTATGACCACATCTTCTATCATTAATATCACTGCTGCCTAACATAATAGCAAACAAAATCTCACCCAATACATTAAAGACGTAAACAAGGTAAAATATAGCCAAAAATACGGGCGTCTTTCAAACTTGTCATAACCTAGGATTCCCAAGATATCACACAGTCACAAATTCTCTCTGATTTTCCTTACCTCAATGTGTCTTCTCTAGGAAGAGTTCCCTCAGTTTCAGGGTGGCCTTGACACTCAGTGGTTCCACAGATCTACTGATAGGATCTCTATTCTTTATGGAAATATACAGCTTAATGTTTATAAGCTTTTCTTTACATTTTCCAGCATTTGCATTGTTCATTATAAATTATGACAGGAAATCTTATCAAGACATAATAATTCTACAGGAATGAGGAAGTGTTTAACAAGAGTAAAAGAAAAAAAGAACTAAATTCAGGTTCTATTGTTGATTTAGTGTATGTCTTAAACACGGTGAAATGGTTTCCTCCCTAAGAAAATGAGAATTATACCCACTTGGTCAACTTCACAGCATTCTCATGCATGTCACAGGAGAAATAGAGGCATACAACTCTATGCAAATACAAGACACATGTCAATGATATCATTGTACTGGTCCTTATTATTCTCAAAGGATAAAAGAAATCCTAAAGGTTTTACAAATTCAAGGCATAGCATTGACAGTATATACTTTCTCTCAGTCGTGCCAAAATTATCATCCTGTCTACCATTTTTCAAGCTTCTTCCAAGGATGAAACAGGATCATGTTTTAAATGACAGTAATAAAGCTGTCAAAGGTAATAACATGAATATTCATTGAGTGCTTACTACCTACTTGACATTATGCTAAAAAGGTTGTATGTATAATTTTATGTCCTTTTTAAAAAAACAATACTTCAAGAAAGAAATTAAATCATACCTGTTTTGCACTGAAAAACTAAAGTTCAAATAATTTAAATTAGTTCACACAAGGCATGGAAGCTGGGATTTGAATCCAGGGCTTCTCAGCTGTGTTTCTAGGACTAGGTCATAAATCCTTTCTCTCTGAAGATAAGCCTCCCCCAGCTCATGATATTACCTTGGGCCTCCAGCAAAGCTCTCAGAAAGTCTCAACAACATTAAATTTGTAACTGTTCAGGATCTATGAAATTTCATATAAGCAACGAAAGAACTATTCTTAAAAAACATTGCATAATTTCAATTCTACTTCCTATAGTCACAATTATTTCTGTATCATCTTCACTTAGCAATTAAGATTTGACATTCATATATTACTATGCAACATATGTAACACCCGAATACACGTGTGGTAATTATATATAAATAATACTAAAATACTCATCTTTGGTAGAAATGTAACCTAATGGCATTAAAAGAGTTGCATTTTTCTTCAAACAGAGTTGGTGTTCAAATTCAGAATTAATAAAGGAAAAATTGTGGGATACAGAAGAAACAGTATGGAATCAGACAGATCTGGACTTATAAATCCCACCACTTACTGGCTTTATAACTCAACAAAATTAATCGCTTAAGTTTCTGTTTCTCCAACTACAATGTGAGGACACTAGCTTCTACAATTCACTGGGTTGTAACACAATTGAAATGTAACAGCACAGAACGTGTAAAACTTGCTAGGACAGGGTTCAGTGGCTGATCCTTGTTTTATGCCACTAGAAAATAATCATACGATAGTGCTCATGAATGAGCCCATGAAGAAATAAGTTTCAGAGTCCACTGAAATTCTAGATAAACTCTCATCTACTTAAAACTCTTCAAAATGATTATGGCCAGCCACACCCATCAATAGAAACTAAAGACTGGGAGAAGATCTCCCCAAAGAAATCACCCCAAACTGTAATTGTAGTAACAACCCAAGGGATAATTCCTGAAACAAATGTTCACAATGAAATCTAGGAAGACTCCAGGCAGTAAGAATGCAACCAGCGCCGAAGACAGAATCGCAAACACTGTTTTTCATAATCTCAGTTGCCCTTGGAGACTGGGACCTTGTCCTTCAAAGAGACACTCTAGGCCTGGAGTTGGACACGTCAATTAAGGAGTGAAAAAGACCCAGGTCCACAGTCTGGTTCTTTCACTCACTAGCTGACTGGCTATGGCAACTCGCCTAAGTTCTCTGGTCGTTATGTTTTTCTTATAAATAACAATGATAAATTGATGATAATAACTGCTTCACAAGGTGATGAACTCGTATGAGGTGTTACAGAGTACCATCTGCAGAAGCTCTTGGCACTTACATGATCTGTAAAGATGCAAAGATAGCTTAATAACAACAATACTACTAATAAGGTGATACAGGAAAGCTTTCTGGTTGAATGGCAGGTAGAATGTAAAGTCCTAGGGACTTAAGCCAATGTGTGAAAAGAACAAAACAAAAGAAACAAACAAAAAAATATGAGCCCAAGAGTCCATTTTTTGTTCATAGCAAGCCTGCGTCCTGCTGCACTACTCTTGTCGTTTGGACATCCCACCAATCCCTCAAATTTCTGGCGCTAGCAAGGGATATTCTGTTATCAAAGCAGTCCCTCAAAGGTGTGAGGTGGGTGGCACAGGCCCTGCTCACAGCTACCCCAGAGCTGCCCCTAGAGCTCCGGTCAATTTTGGAAAGTCCTTGTAAATACAATGTCAACAACATAAAGGTTGATTTCTGGAAACCCCTTAAGAGTTCTGTCCTTGGGCAAGTGAGTGTCCCTGGACAAAGTTCAGAGGGCCACATCTGGTCTCAGCACCTAATGAATGGGTCACAATCTCCACCCATACTTCAGCGGCCCCTTCAGCAACTTTCCAAAAGTATTTCTAGTTATTTTTGTTACATTGTTACTTTTACATTTCTGTTCTTATGTTAAAATCCCCAACTCCTTGTTTTGCAAATGTGTTGTAGGCTGCTCAAGCAGAAAAAAAGTAAATTTAGTTGTGCATGCCACTGGGGTGCATGCCAGTAATTCTAGGAGACTAAGGCAGAAAGACTTCAAGTTCAAGCCCAGCATGGGTGTCTTAGAAACGTAGCAAGACCCCATCTCAAAACAAGAAATCAAAGAAAAGGGGGTGGGGATGTAGCTCAGTGAAAAGGCCCTGTTACTGCTCCCCACAAAAAGGAAAGAATATTTAACAAAGACAGGCATAGATCTGAAAATCTAAAAAGAAAACTATATTATGATCAGGAATTATTCTCTATACCTTTACATAGGTAAGAAAAGTCTTTAGTGAATCTGCTACTTAGATTAATATAAATGTTAATTTACTCAAAACACTTCTGTA
Organism: Ctenodactylus gundi; assembly: GCA_004027205.1. Classification (NCBI taxonomy): domain Eukaryota; kingdom Metazoa; phylum Chordata; class Mammalia; order Rodentia; family Ctenodactylidae; genus Ctenodactylus; species Ctenodactylus gundi. The sequence goes on from PVKB01005438.1 coordinate 91,640, forward strand.
TTTTCATTAAAAAAGTATATTCTCCTTACAAAGGTGAAAAAAGATACCAATCTTCCACATCTGACTCACTTCACCTCTAAAATCATTGCTCTTTAGCTCAGCTTCCTACCTGTAGACTAGGCTACAGTAGCCATACCTTGATGCCTCTTCTCTGGGTCCACCAGAGCCCGTTATCGGAACAATTTGCTGCAAGTTCTTTTGTTCTGTATCTTACTATATCTTTCTTAAGATTCTTTAACATGGGCTCACTCACTAGTCCACTTAAGAAAACCCAAACTATATGCATTCTACATACCAAATGGGTGTGATAGTGGGAGTTACGGGGGATTGGAGCAAGTGGGAGGGGGTGCGAGGGCCAAAAATGGAAAGGGATCGTAATGTTGATGTGATATGTATGTGCACAAAATGAAGTTCATTGTAAATGTTATGCATTATATACATATATGTGGTGGGAAAAAGTACCAATAGAGTAAAGTATTATTTTTAAAGATCTAAGTAAAATCTAAGTTGCGTATAATATCTCAGTTGGTTAACAGTCAAATGATCTCAGATCTACAAAATACAAAGTAAACATTTAAAAATTAGTATTACTTTCAGTGTTATGCCAATGTAAAATTCTACATCATAATCTCATGATGATTTGTGTCAGTTACCCCTAATCACTTTATACAATTTAGTGTACAGAAACATTACGTGCAATGTTTATATCTTAGGTTATCACAGACTCGGTTAACACACCTATTAACACATGGAATTTGTTGTATAGGAAAGTGATCACAGAAAGAGTAAAAGATATCATAATATCAATCCTAGTACTGATAGGGATCATAACTTTCCCATTAATCTTACCTCATCCTCACTTGGGTTATGCACAATCCTTACAGACAGTACATTAGAAAGTTTGTAATAGCATTAAGGGATTCTCTGCTAATGAATTTTTTTACTTACCAACCAGTAATCTTTTTGTAAAGATGATGCTTCTTGTATAAGAGAACTTTCACGGGAACCCAAATCAACAGAGTCACTAGAGCCACATAGGCAATGGAACAGGAGACGATCAGCCAGTAATGTGTCCCCTCTGATCCATTCCTCTTCCTGTGATAGGCAGTAGCAAACTGTTCCATGATCACCAGTGTGGGGATGATGAAAGCAGCAAGCTCAAGAAGCTCAAAAACCACAAGCTTGATTATTTTTCCAGAAGGCATCCTGACAAAACGCAAGCTGCCAAGGACCCAACGCTTCCTCTCGTTGTGAGCAGCATATGGACACACAGACACTAAATGACAGGCAAGTTCCTTGTACTCCAGTCACTAACAGGTGACTTAATTTTTTTATTGACCCTGACATGGTTCAGTGATCTTCTAACTGAACAGCCATGGTCTCTTAAAGAAACAGGGCCATTACTGGACTGACTACTTCCACAATATATTTGCACAAATGTATTTGCACACACATTATCGTAAGTCAAATGAACACTAAGGCATGTTTTAGAATACTGGTAAAAAACAGAGTTCTTTAATGTTACTGTCTACTGATAATTTTAACACAATATACATATATATATACATACACTATTCAGCCTTTAGTAAGTAGTTGAGTAATATGCTAGGATGAAAAATACAGTTCTCTTGTATATCTAAGTAAATTCGGGGAAAGAGAGATTTTAAAACCTTGTGTCTTGACTTTGGAAAACTACCTCTCATTGTCTTCAAAGTGCTTAAAACAGGAGTTCGGGTTCATTTTATTAATTTGCTAGCCAAAATTCTTCTAATACTGACAATATTTACTCACTACTGCACACGGGCTACCATACAGCACAGATTAACATTATTTTTATTTCACTGGTCAGGAAACTGAAATGACAGTATTAGAAAGCTTTGTCAGGATTAACACATTAACAGCTACCCATATCTAGCCGAAAAGCAAATCAAGTATTTAAAAGACAACAACTGTGTTCATGAATATCCTTTCCTCAAAAAACACACTTAGATATTGATAGTGAGTGAGCATTCTCCTTACTAGATTTTAGGATATGAAGGTGAATAACAGAAACGCCTGCCCTGAGACGGTCCACAGTCCACAGCGAAAACAAACCTATAAATAACAAAAAAGAACAAAGGTCAGAATTACAACCTAAATGCTACTGTGACACACAGGAGAATTTTATCTCTGAGCAGTGGGTAGGGAAGCGAAAGACGAGAGTGACCTTGATGGATGAGGGTGCTGGTGGCACTGCAGATAGACAGATTCAGTGGGCTGCAGTGGTTAACAAGTGGCACAGGGCAACTTAGGGACTGAGACCTTGTCTCCAATGTGTGAGCACACGTATGCACACATAAACTGCTGGAGGAACTGTTCAGTGCAAAGACCCTCAGTACAATCCCAGTACTACTTTTTCAAAGGAAGAAAGAAGAAATACAAGAGAGAAACAGAGAAAAAAGCAATTGGGGTAAAAAAATAAATATCCAAGAATGATCGGGGGTGAAGGTTGACAGTAAGCAGAAAAAAATCAGTGTTTTCTGAACATTATCACTTGATCATTTGGAAAGCCAGAGCTTCTACGAAGGACAGAATTGGTATACCACAGGCAGGGAAGCCATCTGGGAGCTACAGAGGGTGTGAACAAGAAAGGACAGCTTTGGCCTGCAAAAAATGGAGTGCGATGAGAAGGCTGTGTAACAGACACTGACCACAGCCTCTTCTCCAGTGGCTTCCTCAACATCTGCATTCAGCCCATGAAGGATGGTGTCTTCCAGGCTTCTCACTTGCTTCTACCTTTCCTCTGGCTCATGATCTCCATTCAAACTTCAAACACCAAGACTATTGGCACTCACGTGGTATAACCTGCCGTCTCCTATCACAAAGAAGACTGATTCACAGATGTTCATACTCTTCTGTCTTTCAGCAGGAGGAGGTCTCATTCTTGCCCTCTGCTCACAGAGATCCCAACTCCATGAGAAGGAATGATTGTGTGTCCACACCGCTTACCAAGCACACAGTGCGCAGGTCACGGTAGTGCCAGTGAGAGAAGACACAAGCGCACGGGGAGAGCTGAGAGCATCAGCCCAGTGCGAGGCAAGGTGGTGCTAGGAAGAGCTCCCTGCTACAGCTCTTGCTCCTCAACCACAGTGGGCACTGGGCCACAGGTGTCCGGCGATCTGCAACAGGCCTGGAATCACCTAAGCCAATCAGATCCTTACCCTTGGGTATGTGAATGAAGAAATGCAGTTAGTGGAGCTAAAGGCAGCCAGGATCTTGAGTCAGAATGAGAGCAAGCCAAACGTATGTGCTAAAACCATCCATGGCAAGTTACATGAGCGAATGAATGAATGAATGAATGAACGAACAAATGAAGAGAAGCCAGGTAGCAAGGGAACAGCAAAGGGAATGGCGGGACGATGCTGATCCGGTGAGAAGACAAGGAAATCAAGCATGCCATGGAAGGCCAGTTTGTAGAGGAGCCATGAGCCTCAGTAACTTATGTGAAACTTTGTCTCAAATGAAACAACTGGGGATGTAGCTCAGTGCTTACGGCCTTTGACTTAATTACCATCAGTACTGAAGAAAAAAATCAAGTAAGGGAAATCAGAGAAGCCTTCTCAGAAGAGATGACTTTGGACCAATACTGAGTTTTCATTTGACTCAAAGCAACATCCATCTATTACAATAATTTTCTCTATGTAGCACAATGGCCTTTCTTTTGAAAAATAGTTTGACGAGTGTTCACTTTATATATGTCATGTGTAATACATACTGGGAGAGGATAGGAGAAAAATAGTACAGATACTATATATAACAATAGGACACAATGCATTTTTATCTTAAAATATTATAGTTGTAGATTTATATATAAATTTAAAATCCAGAAAGATACTCATTAAACTCTCAGCAGTGACAAGACAAGGAATGGGGGCCATGGAGTTAAGGGAGACTTTAGGTTTTATTAACATTGCCACAGTTTGAATATTCCATAAGCATAAAAAATTAGAAAATTTTAGTTAAGAAAAAGCAACTTTACAAGTAATTGCAGCTTTAAAATTTTGTGCTTTATTCTAAAAATTTTTCCTCTATCTACTTGGCTTTCCCTTCAATTTTCCTCAAACAGGAGCCACATTACCAAATTTAATATCCACTTATCCTTTTCATGTGACATAGCCAGGCCATAAACAATGACAGAGGCCAGGTTCGGATGATGACTTCCCGGCCGGACACCTCAGGCCGAAGTCGACGTCTTCTTCAGTTTTCAGAGGAGAGGGCTGAAAAGCGTAGCTGGCATGCTGCAACACACCTGGGGTACTTTCTTCTCTCCTCTTACTGGTGATTTGAAGCCGAGGCCTCCCACATATCGGGCAGGTGCTCTTCCACTAAGCTGTATCCTCAGACCGTCTTAATTTTATCTCGAGGCAGGGTCTCACTAAGTTGTCCAGGCTGTCCTTGAACTTGGGATGCTCCTGCTTCAGCGCCCACAGTAGCTATTGTATTACAGGCACATGCCACCACACCAGGAGGCAACCTTTCCTTACTCACTTTCTCCAGGCAGAATGGAGCATGTTCTACATTGCGGCAAAACAGATTTTGAAGTCCTGTAATGTCGCACTTGTCTTCCTAAATCCTTGCTTTACATCGTGGGTCCTCTACAAAACCCTCAGTTCCTCTGAGGCAGGAAACAGCTGTTTTCATCCCTGTATCATCATTTTCAGCACAGTAATCAGCACATAAGTGGGGCCTTACGACATATTAATGGAAGGATGAACAAATGAAACATAGAAGTGGGAGGGGATGGTAGGCGGAATGTGCAGGGTTTTGATAATTGTCCTTTATTCCACAGGAATGCTATTTCTTACACTGACGTTTCAGAACAAGAGCTCATGTATTATCTGTCCCACTGCAACCTGTTCACTCAGCTCTCCAATCCCTCTGCTTAATTCCCCTTACCCTTCTAGCTTCTGGTCCCATTACAGTGACCAGCCTCCTTCCTCCAGCCATGGTTCCTTAAGGTCACAAAGTAAAAGAAAAAAAGAAAAAAGACCAAGTTCCTGCAAATGGTACAACTAGGTGATCTCCTAACACAGTTAGGAAGTCTATCATCCTCCCTAAGCAGTCATGTAGCTTGTTCAAATCTTTCCAACTTGTATGCACTCAAAAATGCATATTCCATCATGGATTTGGGCTACTAACCAAAGAAGCTGGAGAAGACTGGTATTTCTCTGCTTCATGGCACAGCCTTCAATTTTGTCAATTTCCAGCTCTTTCACAGTATCGTGAGTGGATTATTCCTAACACATCGACAGGCAAGGAAGGTTTCTTCATTAATGACAGGGCAACTAGCTAGCGTGGTGAAGGCAAAGACTGCCATTGTGCCAGCACTAAAGTACCTAGAGGGAATAATGCCGGGGCCTGACTTTGACATCAACAAATGGAGACGGAAGGCTGAAAATCACTGACCCTTCAGCTGACACCTGTTTACTGCAGTCCTGATTTCTTCCTTTCTAAGTTCCCTGATGAATCTGCAATGCAATCACACTGTAACTCCAAGGACACGGAGGAGAACATTTTCAAACCACCCAAATTCTTTACTTGGACTACTCTAACACTGAATCAAAGAACCCAGTGCCTTAGTCTGCTTCCCCCCCCCCCCCCCCCCC